>JANZLC010024180.1:0-10493 GCA_026413385.1 Erythroxylum gracilipes
TTTACATTTAGGTTTAAATGTTAATTATCAACTTTCAATTTTAAGTTTTAACAATCTTTGCATAATACATAATTAATAAATTACATACTAAGTTACTGACCCCATTTTACAATTTCATTTTCAATTCCAAATTTGCCATTCTAATTTACAATTCCATTTTACAATATTTGCATAATTACAAATTCATAACAAAATAACATAAATTACTTACCTATGGTATTCTTCAACTTCAATCCATCAATTTCAAATTATCAACTTCAAAAATTCTATTCCAAAACTGTGAAAATTCTATTCCAAAACAATTTAATTATTATATTAATAATATTGAATTATTCAATACTTATTTTCGTAAATTTTAAAATAATTATTTATAAAAAAAATTTTAAAAAAGCATTTCAAGTTTCTAAGTTTATGACAACTTTTTCCTATGCCTTTTTTAACAATAAAGTCTCTGATTGTCGGATTCCAATGTAGGAGTTAACTCCATTTAATCAAATGTCTTGACTCCTCTGCTCTCACTTTTGTTAAAATTTCCAACAAGACACTCACAAGAACAGAGGCGTTATGAAGATTGATGATTGTCGGATTCTAATGTAGGAGTTAACTCCATTTAATCAAATGTCTTGACTCCTCTGCTACTCACTCTTGTTAAACTTTCCGACAAGACACTCACAAGAGCAGAGGCATTATGAAGACTGAAGAGAGACTCGACTTCTTAGGTAAAAAAACAAAAGAAGAGGGAGTGTGCATAAGAGAGGTGCGGCAGTCGTTGTCGGAGGGTCGGTGGTCGTGCGGTGGTGCGGCAAGCAGGAGAGGTGCGGCGGTCTTCACAAACCCAGAGGCCAGATCTACACGATGAGGCGAGTTCGAGGAGGAGAACAACCAGGGAGAGACAGCAACCAAGCGGAGGCGACGGCAAGACGATCCAGACGCCGACAACAGAGACGGTGAGAGCGAGAGAGTGAGAGAGAGAGGGTGAGAGTTAGAGAGAAGAGTAAGAGAGGGTGAGAGTTAGAAGACTGAAGAAAGAGGGGTAGCAGACTCGGGGTCGGCGTCAGCGTCAGGGGGGGGGAGAGGGGTTGGTTAATATTTTTTTTTGCAAATAAGTCCTCCGGTCTTTTACATTTTGCGAAATATACCAAAATTTTTCGGTACGTTGGGTACCGGCCGGTACCCACCGGAAAACCCAGGTACTGGCCAGTATTTTTGGCTAGTACTGAGGTTGGGTTCTAGGTACCGGTCTCCGGCCAGTATGGTACCTTTCGGTCAATACCGGCCGGAATGGTACATAACCCAAAACGTTGCTAATAACTGAGCATAAAATGCTGACAAAAGGATCTGTTTTGTCGATTATCAAAGAACAAAAACTTTTAAAGGTAAATTTAAATCACATAGATGCTTTTTATAAATTGCAATCCTACAAGATGTTTTAGTCTTGTTTTTGTATCATTCTTTTAGAGATTGCGATCTAAAGCTAACTAAGCCCCTTCGAATAAAAAAGGCCTTAAGTCGGCTAAAGTTGAATATTTTCATAATGTTATTATTAATAGCTATATTGAAACTATCCTAAATAACTAATGTTATTCTAAATAAATTAATGAAGGCTTCTTTAAAAAAAATTCTTAAATAAAAAATAGAAATCAAATTTTAGTAGTGCGCAATCGCAACTTCATCATGTTTGCTTGTTTATTCAAGGAGGGATTAGCATAAGGGTAATACTGAAATACTATAAAAATTTAAGTGAACTTTAGATAATTTTAGGATAAGAACATAAGAGAGAGAGTGAAGAAGCCAGAGAAATTGAAATTACGAAGCATTCGAAATACAAGGGTATAAACGACAGATCATGTTAACAAATTTGAAAAGTAAGAAGCTTTTATAAGCAAAGTAACGGTAACTCCAGTATCAACAACTCCACTTTTCTCATTCTAACGTTGGATTTGATTGATTGTATGTAAGAATTTCTTTTTCGTTATAAGAAGTCTTGTTAATTTTATCTTCAATTAAGAGAAAGATCCTTCACTGCACATCCCTCAATAGGTTGGTGAGTTTGAGCTTCTTTTCTGATAAGAAAAATATGGACTTTCGGTTTTAGAATGGGAAGAGAATCAACAACTTTTTTCTTTTTCTACTTTTTAATGCTTTCTGTTTCTTTATGGTAGATATGACAACTCTTATTGCCTTCTAAAAATTTGTTAGTATAATGTATTTACTTGCTAGTAATGGGAATTACTAGCTCAACATATAAGTATGAAGTATACATGTCTGTACTTGCTAATTTGTCTTAAAGCAATAGATGTTGGGTCGTGTATCTCTCCGCAGTAAATTTCATTATTTCTCTACCATTTTGTTCCATGACTGAAGTTGTTTTTTCACCATAATTTGGATAGTTAAATTATCCGTACCTGGTTTCAATTTTCTCAGAGAAAGTAAAGTAGACAACTTTTATTTTACTTTTGGCTTTGTTTCTGAAAAAGTGTATAAAATTTTCTGCAGAAAGATATCTAAACAATTCAACACAGTGGCTTCTGTGACCACTACAACTCATCCAAAGGTAATTTATACTTTAATTTCTTCCTTAATTCTTTACAGTTCAAGAGGGTGCTCCTTTGATAAGTTTGGAGAAGGCGTTATCTCTAGTTTTTGTCTGTGATTTGAACAATAGGGATGTTCAAAACTTAGGGGGAACGTCAAAGGCCAGCATGATAGCTCTCGTACGGAGGCGTGAAATGTGAGAATATCGATTCTTGCTTTATTCGCTTTTGTTATACTTATATATTGGGTTTTTTTAGTAAATCAAAATGTGATAAGGAAAGCATTGACTGATGTAAGCAATGTTCGAAGCAAATAATAGTTTATATTTCCTTCAAATTTCAAATAATAGTTTTGTGGCTCAACACGTAATCTGCTACTCTAAATCATGGGTAGAAGTTAACAGATGTTGTTTTGTTATCCTGGATCAGTCTACTAGGAAAGTGAGAATCATTTGTTATAGATGTAGTTTGTTGCGTGTGAAATTTTTTTGGGCAATGATTGTTTTCGCCACAACTTTCCAGTTGACTTTTGTTTGAGAATTAGATGAAATCTTCTGCATAAGATGGTATGATACATAGCTTGTAATGTTTGATAGATATTAAGAATTCCCATCATTTGGGAGTTTATCTTCCAGCTAGTAGTAATTGTTTGAAAATAACTCTATCCAAATTAAGAACTTTAGTATATCAGGATACTTCAAGAGTTTTTGATACAACACCTCCCTTAAAGACTTATTCTAGAAGGAAAAATAAGACATCACATGGAAATCACATGAACATGGAAAAATTCAGCAGTGAAGAAGTTAACAACATAAGATAGTTTCTGAGTCATACATAAATCTAGAAAAATCTATAACCACTCCACTTGCATGTTCTCCATGACTATCACTTTCAGTTCCACTTTCTAATTAGTTTTGCTAAGTCCTAGGAATTTATTATGTTCTTACTAGTTTAAATAGTCTTTTTTGTTTTGTTTATTAAAAATGGCAGAATTACTTTGAGCCATTTTGTTGGAGTCTCGTCCTCTCCATATGGACTATTTTTAAGTGTTATTTCATTTAAGTTTGCTAATAAGAAGTCGTTTTCCTTACATTCATCTTCCTTACTTTCATCAGTGGCTCCTAACATTTTGTTATAAGAGCCTTTACCCACAATGGTTTCCACTCGCTCCACTTCCTCAACTAACCCTCCACCACTTCCCCCTTTTCCTCTACAAAACTCCTACACAACCAGTCAACCTTTCCAATGAAGCCATTCTCCAACAATTGGCCCTCCTTACATCCCAAATGTCAACTATGGATGACGACATCATACAAAGATAAAATTTCTTTGTTTTCATGGAGGAGATCCTCACGGTTGGATTCTGACGGCTAAAAAATACTTTCGATATTACCAAACACTCGATGAACTGAAAGTTGATATTACTGCCATATATTTGGAGGGTGATTGTTATGGTCTCAGATGAATGATCTTGTTATGAATCTTTGTAGACAGGAGTCGGATGATGGTTCTGAAAGTTTCTTCAGCTCTCTTCCTTTCTTTTTCAAATTACTCATAAAAATTGATTGCGCATCTGAGAGAACTCTCTAATCTCTTAGATGTAAGTTTTGGTGGAAAAGACAACTTACCTTTGTCAGTTTTTTACTTATTCACTATATAGGGTACTAGCCTCATAGTTACAAATTACAATTGCTTCAAGCAAATAACTGTTAATGGCTAATTATAGGGGAGAAAATATTCTATATAAATATAGAAAAGTAGGCTGCATTAGTTGGTTTGCTTCTCTTGCTGAATTGTTACCGAAATTGTTTCCTTTTTTTAATTACAAAGGAAATCCCAAAAGAAACTAAGCTCGCAAACCTGCCACGTCTAACGTAGGGTGCGAGGATACATCATGCCATGCATATCTTGAGTTAAAACGTCCCGAATAATTGCTAGTGGATTGCGAAGATAGTGTAAGCCAGGATCAACTCGAGCAGCTAATGCTGCTAGCCGATCCGCACATTGATTGCCTTCTCGATGTATGTGTTGGAATCGAACCTCCCACTCACGTCGGACCAAGTCGCATATACCTGTCACCAATTGTAAAGGGTCAGACAACAGATTATGAGAGGCGGAGAAGATATTAATTACCTCCAGGGAGTCCACCTTGACTACCACTCGTCGGTACCCACGATCCCAAGCCAGGGAAGGGCCTAAGTGGACTCCCCATAATTCAGTGTCCAGTGGAGATCCTGCTCCTAGATTGTGGAGAAAGCCACCACACCACTGGCCAGAACTGGATCGGAAAAGACCACTAGCGGCAGCTCAGGTAGATGTTGGTCGGACTGCACCATCTGTGTTGAGTTTGATCTATCCCTCCATCCGGGGGTTCTAGGATATAATAGCGCCCAAAGGTAGACTCGGCAGTTGGAAGACTCGAGATTCCACCAAAGTCACCCAGAGGATCCAATTAACATGATCCATGGCAATGCGGAGCCCATCCACCGGCCAGACGAAGGTTGACTCAAAGACGTTGTTATTGCGCCATTTCCATAAAAACTAGCACGCCACACCAAAGATAGTCCCCCAATTAGACAGGGGGAATATGGGTAGCGCCTGAAGATTGCTAAAAAGCCAAGGGACCCCGTCTGTGTGGGAGAAAAGCCTGGCCATACAAGTGGTCGAGAATTAGTGCCAAAAGGATCTCACTCGAGAACAATCCCGAAGAGCATGAAGAATTGACTCATCTTGTCCACAAAAATGGAATCCACTATTCTGCGCAAGATGGCGCACCACTCGTTGTTGATTCGTTAATAGCTTTTGTTTAGCTAGGAGCCAAAGAAAGGACCGGATCCACTGAAGCCTAGCCTATTCCCAGATAGCCTCCCATTTGCAACTCGAAACTGCCGTGTCGGTATGTTCAATGAGGGCATAAGCTGAGGCGACGGTGAAAGACCCGAAAAGGGTGGGTCCCCACATAAGTTGATCGGCCTCGTGAGCGTTTGGGTGATAACTAGAAGACGTGAGAAGCATACAAACTATTAATGGGAGGTACTGTTGGAACCGAGGCCAGTGTCAGTCACCGTCCAGAGTCAGGTAGTCAGACACTGTGGCATCCATTTCACTCGCAGGGACGTGAGTGGTCGCCACTAAATAAAGGGGTCCTAGGTCCTCAACCCAGTTATCGCACCATAACCGAATGCAGCAACCATCACCAAACTGTCAAGTCGAACCTTGTCAAATAATATGCCAAATTGCTGTGAGCCCCCGCCAAAAAGTCGACGGACCTGTACGATCTAAGGTAAGTGGGAGATGGGAGAAATTGACTCTGTATTTGGCTCGCAGGAGCCTGACCCCATAAGGCATTGGGTTTGGTAAGTAGATCCCAGCCAAGCTTAGCTGCATCATTCATAGAGCGAAGACGTTTTAAGCCCAGACCCCCTTCTTTTTTAGGGTTGCAAACAGAAGCCCAGTTAACGAGATGAACTTTCGGAGACCCCTCTTGAGAAGCCCAAATAAAGTTCCGCATGAGTTTTTCCAAATCGTCGCAAAGTTGGCAGGGCAAGCAAACAGTATGCATAGTGAAAATAAGGAGGGCTGCGATAACCGATTGGGTGAGAGTAACCCTGCCCGCTAAAGAAAGCGTCCTGGCCTTCCAACCAGACAGCTTCTTGTGGACGTTGTCTAGGATGTACTGATAAGTATGCTGGGAGGAACGCTCATGGAGCAGGGGGACACCAAGGTATTTCCCAAGATTGGTCATACTAGACACATCCAACGCTTGGCTGAGACGCTGAATAGAAGCGCGGGGAACGTTTTTGGAAAAAAAACCCGAGATTTATCCTTGTTCATGCGTTGTCCCGAAGCTCGACAGAAGGTCTCAAGTGTCCTAGAGAGCATCTACGCTTGACTGTCTGTGGCTTCTGCAAAAAGGATAAGATCGTCAGTAAAGAAAAGGTAAGAGAGCGGTGGCCCTTTAGGGCTAAGTTTGATCGGACGCCACTGTCCCTGTCCCACCGCCAGGTTAATAAGATGCCCTAACTGTTTGATACAAAGCACAAACAAGTAGGGGGATAAGGGATCGCCCTATCGAAGACTGCGGAAAGGGCGGAAGGGTTCTAAAAGGGTACCTTGCCAGTCCACTTGCAAGGTAACAGTCGTGACACACTTAAGGATGAGCTGAATGAGGGAGGTCGGGAACCCAATGTCAGTGAGAGTGTCTTGTAGGAAGTCCCACGTAAGCCGATCATAAGCCTGTTCCAGATCCACTTTTAGGGCTATATACCCGGAATGGCCTCGCTTCTTTCGCATTGTCTGAATAATCCCCTGGACTATGATAATGTTGTCGGTGATTTGACGACCAGGGATAAAGCTGCACTGAGTGGACGCCACCAGAGAGTCGAGATGACCTTTCAGCCGATTGATGATAATCTTAGCAACAACCTTGTACAACACCGTACACAGACTAATGGGTCAGAATTGGGAGATGTGGGTAGGGTTGGGGATTTCAGGGATGAGGACCAAAATGGTATGATTCAGATCCTCCTCCCACCGCTCTTTCCTAGAAAATTGCTTGGATAAGAGCTATAATAGAGGGATCGACCGTGTCCCACTGATGTTGGAAAAAGAGTGCATTGAAACCATCCACCCTTGGGGCCTTGTTAGGTTAATAGAAAAACAACACTTCAAATTTCGGTAGCATAGACCGGGGCATCAAGCTCAGAAATCTGGTCAGCAGAGAGAAGCAGGAAGGCTCCAGGAAGGAGCGACTGGGGCCGAGGAATATCTTTCGAGGTGTACAACTGCTTGTAATAATGCCGGACGAACTGGCGCAGCTACAGCGGGTTAGAGATCAAGGAGCCCGTATCGTCTGTAAGACAGTTGATTTTGAGTTTCCGCTTTTTAGCCAGGGTGACGATGTGGTAGAATTTTGTGTTTCGATCTCCCTTTGAGAGCCAATCACATTTGGCCTGTTGGTGCCAGAAAATCTCCTCCTCGCTCAGCACTTGGAAAAGCTCAGAGCTAAGTTGGTCCTCCAAATCCAAAAGCGATTCGAAACAAACAGTATGCATGGCTCGGTGGAGTCCCGCCAAAAACAAGTAAGTACATGCTTTTTGCAATGGAATGTGTTCCCAAAAACATCCTTGTTCCATTTCAAAAAGTGAGTCGAAAAGGAGGCGAGGAAATTCCGGAATGTGGCTACCTCCGCGTGCCAGTGAGTGGTAACCACGTCCGCAAACCCCGCATAAACTAACCACGTGTTTTGAAACCGGAAGATGGGGGAGGATCCAGCATTCAAAGATGGCCGGTTGATGCGAATCAATAGGGGGACGGTGGTCCGAACCGAGGAAGGGTAGATGAGTTATAGACGTATGGGGGAAAGCAGTCAGCCAAGGAGTAGAGCCAAACCCTCGGTCCAAACGCGTATAAGTGGCGTTTTTAAACCTTTGGAGATGAAACATCACTCCCCTCCCTCACAACGAGGTTATCCTCAAGAAAAAAGGAAGGATGTGACTGTTTCAGGGCGGCAACATCCTCTCAAGAAGCATTAACTGAAGATGAACCCTGCCAATGGACCAGCACTTAGGAAATACCATGAATTGTACGACGGTCTAGAATAGCTTGTAGTTGAAGTCGTGTCTCATCTTGTGGAAAAAGTGGTATAGGATGAATAGACATATTCGCTTGACCATGGAAAGGCTTCAAATAAGAAATGTGAAAAGCTAGATGCAAACAGGAGTCTGATGGCAGTGTCAAGTGGTAAGTAACCTGGCCAACATAGGCGATGACAAGAAATGGACCATAAAATTTAGGTGATATTAGCGGTTGGATCTTTTGTGCAAGAAAATTTCACGATAAGGCTACAACTTTAAGAGTTTCAAGTCACCAATAGCAAACTTAGTCATATTGATTTTTCATGTGTGACTAAGCTTGCAATAGATGTTCACGTTGAGTCTGAAGCATGGTATTTTAATTACGAAGAGCGATATCCACTGCAGCCAATCTGGAAGTGTTTGGAGTGTAAGAAAGCAGTTATGGAGGAGGTTTACCATAGACAACTTGAAATGGGCTGCACTTCATAGAAGAATGGAAACTGGTATTGTGTTCGAATTCTGCCCAAGAAAGCCAGTCAACCCACTTCTTTGGTTTCTCACTATTGAAGCAACAGAGATTGATGACTTCAGTTTGACTATTAGTCTGGGGATGATAAGAAGAGTTGAAGCAGAGTTGAGTGCCATATAAGGTAAAGAGTTCCTTCCAAAAGGCACTAAGGAAGATGATGTCTTGATTTGAAACAATAGTCTTTGGAAGACCATGTAACTTGACAATCTGGTTAAAAAATAAATGAGCCACATGCACAAAAGTATAGGGATGAGATACTGCAAGGAAATGAGCATATTTAGAAAATTGATCAAGCATAACAAGGATGATGGATTTTCCTTGTCAATTCGGTAAACTGTCAATGAAGTCCATTGATATATTAGACCAAATCTGAACTGAAACTGACAATGGTTGCAGAACTCCTACAAGATGACGGTGCTCAACCTTATGTCATTGACACATTTGGCAAGTGCGAACAAATGACTGAACAACAGATTTCAAGCCTTTCTAATATAAATTAGCAACCATGGCGGAGAGTTTTTTGATAACCTTCATGAACCATGTAATGAAGTGAAGAAAGAATGGACTCATAAAGAAGAATGTGGTTGTAAGTAGACTCGATTCTTAAAGAAAATAAGTTTATTAGTGTACTTCCAAGGACCCACGGCTTCACCTCTTTGAATTTTAGTAACAAGATGTTGTAAATTTGGAGTGGTGTTAACCTCTTGGCGGATATCACAGATACTTACCAAAGGTATAGAAATGGCAATGAGAGTCTGATCATCCACCTCAGATTGGCGGTCAATAGGTTTAGTTTTATGAGTACTAAAAGATCAAAGCCATAAGTAGTCAAAATAATCAAAAACTAAGTGAGGTATATTTTGGATTATGTCAGAAAAGCTTATGGAGTATTATATTAAGGATAGGAGTAGCCGAGTAGGCATCTTGTGGTTGAGATATGTTTCGCTTTGAAATGCTTGAAACCAAAAACAAGCAGGCTTGGAAGCATTATATAGGAGTATAACATCATTTTATATGATATTTCGGTATTTGTGTTCGACATAGCTAACATGCTCACCAACAGGAATTATAGGAATTGGTTCTTTTAACTTATTGTTCAACCTATTCAATATATAAGCCATAATTTGTGCATCATTTAAAAGTGTCCAATAAATGCTAGATAATCAACCAGGCTTTCAACATGCTCATTTATGTAGTTATAGTATTACTTTATTTTGTATTTGAAAGTGAGAAGTATTTGTGTATTGGAATAATTGGCAAAGCTAGCTTCTAATTTTTTCAGAAATCAATTGAAGTGATATACAATTGCTTATTGGTAGGCTAATTATACTCTGAATAATAGCTTGAATACTGAGGAGTATGAAATGGTCTTGGCATGTCCAAAGAAGATATCTAGTCTTATTTTGTAGTGGATAAGGATTAGTTCCATAAATGTAATTAAGAAGTATGTAGTTGATGAATCATTTGACTCTTCTAAGAGGCATATTTTCTACCATTTCTAATAAGTTTAAATGGGATTAGAGAAGAGGTATTGAAAGATATCAAATTCTCATTAATTTAAAAAGCTTTACCTTGACATGTGTAATTTATTGGTACTATATTTATAAGTGATGCAATCTATTTTTAATAGTTTTCCATAATACTACTTTTTAACTACTATTTATAATAAATTTCAAGTAGAATTTGACCAACTCCTCAAATGACGGTTCACAAAATTTAATATCTTAAAGTTCTAGAATATGGGTCTCTTACTTTTTCTCTTTCTTTACTAGTCAATAACTACTTTGGTGTTGTCCCCTAGGACAGATATGTTGTCATTGGGGAGGCTCCTTTGACAGTTGCGGTCAAATTTAA
>JANZLC010024181.1:0-10487 GCA_026413385.1 Erythroxylum gracilipes
AACTCAAGTGGTTAGCTTCTTCAAATATACTTAATTCCAACTTAACCTCATCCATACACAATTCATATTTCAAATCCATATTTTATTAACATCATAAAACAAGAGCTTATAAAGCTTTAATGGCATTTCTAAGCCACATTACATCATCGATATCAAAAGCCAATATACAAAGGATGCAAAACCCAATAATTCTCGAAATATAACTGAAGCCTTGTTTTACATAAACTATTCCAAAACAAAACAAAATATCCAAATTTGGAGTAATGTCTTGACATTCTTTCACTCGGTCTCTTGTTCATCACCTGAATAGGGGAAGGAGACTGGGGGTGAGCTTGAAAGCTCATGGGTAACAAGTTTATAACAAATAATAAGCAAAACCATTCAAAAAGTTCTTTATCATGGAAAATTCTTATCGAATCATAAAACACACATTTTTCAAAATTCTTGTCATGAAATCAAATTCACAAACAACACAATTCATGCATCCTTCAACTTGTTCACAAATTATAAACACATACGCACATCAGAAATGGTTTGGGTAGTCCATAATAGAATGTACTAACACAATTTCATAAAATGGTCTTGTGTAGCTGTTAACAGAACATACTATCGCAATCCCATATAATGGTTTTGCGTAGCCGTAAACTTGGGGAGTATGTGAAGGAGCTCCGTGCCACTAGCAAGCAGATGAGAAAAGCCTTTAGTCAAAGTGCACTTGACGGAACAGAACGGACCAAACCAAACCCACATAACATGTAATTCATGACTTGTAAAAAGATTGCCCAAATGGCAAAATTTCAGAAACTTGTTTTTCATGAATATGTAATTTTTTGAAAACACTTTCATTTAGCAATTCACAATTAATCATCGAAAATTCATACACCAAAACATGTAGCAATTTCATAAATCATTCAAAAGCAATAAAAGCAACATTTATGAAGTAATTGAAATCATTTTATCTTCTTGATTTTGAAAACAATTAATGGCTCATTACTCAAATTATAAACATGAAACATACCTTATTTCCTTGCTTAATACTTGTGCAAAATGCCTTCTCTCATGCTCCTCTTGCCTCTCTTGATTTCCTTCATCAAAGGCAAAATTTCCATTCAATAGGAATCCAAACTGGACAACCCAAAGAAACATATTCATAAAATTGATTCTAGAAAACTTAAACCCATGTATTTCCTAAGCTCCATGAACCAAAATCTTTCTAAAAGTCCAACAAGTTAAACATACTCTTACCTTGATCCTTCACCAAATGAAGAGTTTCTTGGCTTGAATGGAAGCTCTCGACCTCCTCTTCCTTTTTCCTTCTTGAGTAAACTTGAAAATCCCTTTTGAAAACCAAGAAATGATGAAACTTAGCTTTTTTCTTCTTTCTTTTCTCCTCTTCTCCACCAAACTCTCTCCTCTTCTCTCTTCTCTTTGCTTCTCCTCTCTCAATTTTCGTTCTTGCTTCTTCCTTAAATCTAAACAACCCTTCTTATTACAATTTTTCCATTAATGAGTGTACAAAGACCCTTATACCCTTCCTTATATGCCTTGAAACTTAAATGTTTAAGTGAACTACCAAAAATACCCTTATACAATCTTATTATCTTAACTAATGATCATGGGAAAATTGAAGGAATTTGATATCACTTCCTTCAAGAAAAATGTTCCTCATTGTCATAATTTTCTAATAACATCAAAATCATTCAATTTGGTTCCATATTCTAAAAGTTATACCCCAAACATTTTTGGATTGTTCTTATACTAAAACAACATTATATGCTCAACTTCCATCCAAAAATTGATATTTTTATAAACTGAATTAAAACTCGATTTCATCAGAACATTTGTAGCCCTATATCCCTAGTTTAATCCAAATTAAAAATAATCTCATTTGGATAACTAGAGCAAAAGTTATGGCTAAAACACCAAAGCATAATCAATGAACATGTCTCAATTACATTTTTCCAGCTTTGAACTACCAACCTTTCATATATAACCCATCTTGTATCTAAACCATCTTTTCTATTTCATTTCAAATTCAAGAATTTTCCTTTTCTTTACACATGAATAATCACCAATAATTTCTCATTTAATAGAAAAGTTCGGGGTCCAACATCAACTCAGAACGAGATACTTCCCATACATATTGAAGGATTGTATCAAGACATGGTTGATGACCCTTCCTCCCAGTTTATTTAACTACATGGGAGGAGATGTACAACAAATTCATAGGAAAGTTCTATTCCCATTAAAAGACTTATGAGTTGTAAACGAAGATAGCAACCTTCACTTAGATGGAAGGAGAGCCATTCTATGAGGCATGGGAACGCTTCAAACTCTTTCTAATACAGTGTCTACACCATCTATTTTCCACTTCACAGGCAGAACAAATTCTTCTATGATGGATTAACGAAGCAATGTCAGTACACAGTGGATAATGCAGCAAGAGGAGCTATGGGAGAGAAGATGGCCGAAGAAATGGATAAGATCTTTGAAATGTTGGGGGATAATTTTCAACAAAAGAGTGTGAGGGGGAGGAGAGCTGGAGTTCATAAAGTGAGTTCGAATTAAGAATTGGCTATGCAGTTAGCTGAGCTAACAAGCATGTAAAGATGTTAACTACAAGACTACCCCAAAACGTTCCAAATCAAAAGGTATGCGGTATATGTGGAACTTGTGGTCATGGAGCTAATGTTTGTCCATATTCTTGTGAGCCTTTTGTATATGGGGAAGAACAAGTGAACTTACTCAACGGTTTTCAACCAAGGGAGCGAATTGATTCGTCTTCAAACACCTATAACCCTAGTTGGATAAACCACCATAATTTTCATAGAAGACCAACAATCCACCAGTATAGCCCCAACCATAATACCAAAAGTTTTAGAGGGCAAATTATTACCAAGGGAAATCCTCACTTTAAAACCCACCAAGCAAGCCTTCTTTGGAGGAAAGCCTAAGTGTGTTCATTAAAGTCACATCTCAAAATCAAGAAATGAACAATAAGAGATTCAATTCTCTAGAGGCGTCTGTGAAGAAGATTGAGATCCAAGTAGGGCTACTCGCTTCTCAAATGCACAACATTCAAAAAGGAAAGTTGGCTAGTCAACCTAAGCAAGCCCAAGTAGTTATTGTTCTAAGAAGTGGAAGGGTGATTGAAAATCACATTGAGATTCTTCCTAATTTGTCTGATGCTGCTAATCAAGAGGAAGAGAGCCTTATAAGAGAAAAAATGAGTAGAAGGAGGTAAGCAATGGGTATGATGTCTAGTCATATTCAAAAAGGTGAAAAATTGAAGCATGACACGAAGGACAATGAAGGATAAAAACTACATAAAGAAATGGATCTTTATAGAACACTAATTCTGTATCCAAGCCATCTTAAGGAATCGAAACAAGATGAGCAGTTTTTGTACTTACATAATATGTTTTCTAAGGTTAACATTAATTTGCCCTTGTTATATGTGATTAGGAACATTCGGGTTTATATGAATTTCTTCAAGAAGCTAAGCATTAAAAAACAAAAGTTTGAACTCAATGAGAAGGTGATAGTTTCAGAAGTAGCGAGTGCAGTTCTTCAACATCAATTACCCCCAAAACTGAAAGATCTAGGGAGTTTTATCGTGAAAGTGTCAGTGGGTAATGGGAATGAGGTTAAAGGTATACTTGTCCTTGGAGTAAGTATAAACCTTATGCCTCACTCTATTTATGAGAAAGTGGATCTAGGATAATTAAGACCTGCCAATATGTGCTTATAATTAGCTGATAGGTCAATTTGTTATCCAAAAGAAATCATGGAAGATATGTTAGTAAAGGTTAGCGGATTAATTGTCCTTGTAGACTTTGTGGTCTTATACATAAGGAAGGTTAAAGAGCAAGGGAAGGAGCACACCATACTCCTAGGGAGGCCTTTTATGGCCGCTACCAATACCTTGATTGATGTGAAGAACATAAAACTTAGCATGTCTGTTATGAGAGAAACAGTGGAATTTTCAATTTTTAATGTTAAACACATTCCTATTACTACTATTTATGAAGAATTCTCTCTTGTTGATCAATTTAATTCCGCAGACCTTGATTCTGTATTGCATGAAAAAGAAGGAAAGAATTTGGGTTTGGTGAAAGAAATTGATAAGTGCTATCAATTGCTAGATGATGCAACTGTGGGAGAGATCGGCAAATTCTTAAGGAAAGATCCTAATGAAGAGAAGAAAACAGTGGAATCAATCACTTTAAGCAATCCACCTTGAGCATAACGGTTGAGGTGTCCAGCTAAAAGACATTAAAGAAACGTTAAATGGAGGCAACCTATATAATTTATGTTTTGTTTTTCAATTAGGTGTTTGTTGGTCCTTTTTAGTGAAACTTGGCTTAATCTATTTGCTTTGTGTACAGAGGCCTAGTTTTCAATTTCTACTATTTTCTTCCTCGCTGCTGTTCACCACTCCTCAATATAGTACACCATGCTTATTGTCATGCTTCACACCACATCGATGTAGCCACCACCCACACTTTCATAACATATTTATATCCCTTTTCTTTTTATTATTTTACTGCTTGTTAGTTTAATGACTTTTAGTTTTAATGCTTGTCCTTCTACTTATTCGTGTTATTGTGTGTTTTAGATCCCTCTTTTACTTTTTTGTATCACATTAGGAACAATGTGATGTTTAAGTATGTGGGGGAGTATTAGTTTTAAAAAAATTATTATTATTATTGAGATTGTGTTTTTGTTTTCGTTTTCATTTTTTCCCATTTAATAGTTAGAGATGCATAGTCATTAAATGAACTCAATCTGGATTAGAAATGCATAATATGAGTAAATGAGTATACTTGCATATTTAGGCTGATTGACTTGGATTTTGATTAAAGCGACACTAGCTTGTTGTGATAAATGAATGATACTTCTCATTTGATAAGAATTTGACCCCTTTTGAAATATTTAACACTAAATTCAAAGATTCTTTGCTGAGAGTGTTCTTTCATGATTAAGGAACTCTAGAACTTGCTTGCAAATACTAGTCAAAATCACTGTGTCTTATACAAACATTGAAATGACGAAGGCAATTAGGATATACCTTTTTGCTTAAAAAGCCACCGTAATTTTACCCTTACTAAGCCCCTTTTGAACTTAACATGAACCATTCTTCTTTAAACCCAAATGTGAGTCTCAACCTTGATTATTTAACTTTTTCATCATACCTATCATAAGGACGAATTGAGCATTTGAATGAGTATGATTAGGTTTAGGGAATAATTGCTTGAATAGGTGTGGGGGAATCATAGGATATAGTTGGTTTTCGAGTTAGGAATGGGTATAATTGTAATAATTTGTATCTCTCATATACATTTTGCCTCTTCCAAACTTGATCTTGCTCTAAGTAAAAAATAGAATAGAAAAGGAAAAGGAAAAGGAAGGAAGAGAAGACAAGTAGAAAATGAAAAGAAAAAGAGAGACATAAAATGGGGAGTGCTAATCTTGTTAACTTGAAAGGAAAGAATTGAGTGTTTTATGCTTCATTGTTTGTATTACTTAAATGCTCAATTTGTTATGTGGTTTTAAACTATGATTTTCCTTTTTCCTATCATCAGCTCAGTCCCATATATTACAACCAAAATAAAGACCTTCATATTGATATTTGTGTTTGATATGAGTGGTGGAGATTGGATTAGTAAGCAAGTCTATGATAGATGTCTTACATAAAATGAATTATGAGTGAATATATCCTACCTTTGAATGCTTGAGAGGATGGAGAGTGGAGTAAGTGTCTATCACACTTGTTGATGGTTCTTTGAATTGAAGTACTTGTTGATTTTGGGTAAACGTGTAGAGTATAGTCTATTCATGGAATGTTATAAGTTTCAAGTTCTCAGGTTATGTTAATTAAAATGATCATTGATATCTTTGATTATTATTTACTAAAAAAAATTTATTGTTTGTTGTTTTATAGTCTAGTGTTCTTTATTTTGCTTGAGGACAAACATAGTTTCAGTGTGGGGGTATTCACCTTGTTGTTGTTCTTCTTCTTTTTCTCTTCTCAGACCTACTCTGTTTTTTGCCTCTCTTCTTTGCCTTCTTTCTCTCTTCTTTTTATTCCCACAACCCCCAGCTCTCGGTCCAACCTCCTCTTTATCGCCTCCTTCCTTTTCTATTTATAGTATGAGTCTAGGTATAGGGTTGTAGGGTTGTTGCACCATCAAAACTTACACGTGTTAGCTCAAAGTGAGTGAAAAGGAGTAGTCATGGGGGTGATTATGCTTGTCAACCCATAAAGGCTGGTCACCACCGTGATTGGGACAACCTGCCCAATCTGTTCAGAAAAAAGCACGAAGATCAAGTGAAGTTTCTGAGGTAAGCTGCATACCAAAGTACAAAGTGCCTTTGATATAACGAAGGATTCGTTTAACAAGAGACAAATGATACTCAGTGGGTGTTTGTCAATATTGTGCAACAAAATTAACAATAAAAACAATATCAGGTCAAGTAAAAGTGAGGAATTACAAACTCCCCATTATAGCACGAAAGAGGGTAGGATCATAAAGAACCCGACTATTTGTAAGTAGTCAAATCTTTGAAGGTAGAGGTGTGTGTGTCAGTTTACAGTCCAGCATGTGAGTCTTGTCAAGAATCGAACGAGCAAAATGTGATTAGAGAAGCAATAGTCCTTTGTCATTATGTTGAATTTCCACACCAAGAAAGTGATGAATTGGACTAAGATCTTTCATCAAGAATTCTACATGCAAAAGAGGCACAAATCCATCAATTAAGGTGGGATTAGACCTAGTAACCACCATATCATCTACATAAAGAATAAGAAGAACGATGTCATGAGTAGAGATAAGAATAAATAAGGAAGAATCAGCAAAACTACATCCAAAACCCAATTTTAGTATAAATGTGCTTAATCGGTCAAACCACGTTCGAAGGGCTTATTTGAGACCATATAGAGCACACTTAAGCTGATAAAAGAATCAACAAAACTACATCCAAAACCCAATTTTAGTAGAAATGTGCTTAATCGGTCAAACCACGTTCGAAGGGCTTATTTGAGACCATATAGAGGACGTTTAAGCTTACATAAATGTGTAGGAAGTTGAGGATTAGAGAATCCTGATGGTTGTTCCATATAGATATTTTCAGTAATATAACCATAAAGGAATACATTTGTGACGTCAAGCTGTCCGATAGGCCATTGGTGAACAAGAGCAACATAAAGAACTAAGCGAATAGTGGCTGGCTTTATCACTGGAGAGTAAGTTTCATGAAAATCAATCCCATCAATTTGATGAAACCCCTTAGCGATGAGTCACGCTTTAAGTCGATCGAGAGAACCGTCGGCCTTAAGTTTGGTTTTATAAACTCCCTTAGATCCAGTGACGTATATATCAGGACAACAAGGAACGAGTGTCCAGGTCTCATTCTGATGGAGGGTAAGAATTTCTTCCGTCATTGCTGTTCTCTAGCCATCATGACCTAAGGCGGATTTAGTGGACCGAGGAACATCAGGAACGCTAGTGTAATTAACGTGAAGACAATATCGTGAATTTGGCCTGTGAATGCCAACATGGGAGCTCGTCACCATGGGAGCCATTGTGAACTCGTTTGTTCCTACAGTTGCATCATTAAGATGTGACAAGTCAGTATTAGTAACAAGTTGAGATGCAGAAGGGAGAGAAGAAGATGAAGAGGAGGTAGAAGCTTTAGGTTGCGAGTCGATGTGAGAGAGCGAATAAGAGGGCAAGGTGCTGGATGCCGAGTCGGACGATAATAAGGAAGACGTAGTTGCTAGTGTAAAGGATTCGATGTTGCTGTCTGTAGTGGGGAAGTCGGAGCGTGTCTGATGTTCCGTGGTTGAGCTTGTCAATGGAAAATTGAGCACCGTAGTTAGGATAGTGTTGATATCTTGATGAGTAACGGATCCAGAAATTTTTTTGAGTGAGGGCAAAATTTTAATGGGAGCAAGATTTTATTTTTTATGGGATCAAAACTTAAAATAATTATTTTTTATATGAAATTTTTTAGAGGCCCCAATGTAGATCCGTCCATGACCATATTATCATCTAAAAAATTAGTCTTGTAAAAACTCAACTGTTGTTGCATTTTTTCTAAAGTCATTCGAGCAATCCTGTCGATAAGGAAATAAAGATTCATCAAACTTCACATGTCGTGAAAAAATTATTTTGTGAGTTCGAGGATGAAAACACTTATATCCTTTGTATCTATCACTGTAACTAATGAAAACATAAGGAATTGACTTTGGATCAAACTTATTTTGTTTGATGTCCTAAGTGTACGGATAACATCTGCAGCCAAAGATACGAAGCAGAGTATAGTTAGCGTGTTTACCAAATAATTTTACATAAGGTGTCTTAAATTCAATAGATGAGGATGGTAGTCGATTGATCAAAAGCTTGCAGTAACAAAGGCTTCATGCCAAATGAAATTAGGTGTTCTGCTTTGAATCAGAATGAGGAAATTAGGTGTTCTGCTTTGAATCAGAATGGTCAAGCCAAGCTCTCAAATTATTCTATGATGACGCTCAACACATCCCATTTGTTCTGGTGTATGGGGACATGCTAGCTGACGATGAATACCTTATTGACGAAAATGGTGAGCAAGTATATTGTTGACCAAATCTCCTTTGTTATCTGAATAAAAGACTTTAATTTTGGGTTTAAATTGTCAGGACACACATTGTTTAAAGGATAGATAAGCATCAACCAAGGAACTCTTCATTTTCAACGGAGCAAACCTCATGTACTTGGAATAATCATCGACAAATAATGCATAGTAACGAAAATTTCCAAAGATAAATAATCACAATGTACTATCTCAAAAGGTTCACTAGTAGTAGTTTGTGACAAACTAAACGAAGATTTCGAGAATTTTCCAAGATAACAACTCTCACAAGGTTACCTGTCCTTATTCTTAGAATTAAAAGAAATTAAACCAGCTAGATGATGTAAAGAAGCATCTTGAAGGTGTCCAAGTCTTTGATGCCAAATTTTAGAAGTGTGCACCGATTTGGTAGAGACTAGTGCAAGTTCTGGCTTTGGCAAGACGTAAAGATCATTGATTGATTCAAAATCTTGTTCTTATGATCTACATTTTTTTAGTGCACTTTTTTTACTTAGCCAATAACAAATTAAGTAGTGGGAGAAGAAATTAAGTAGTGGGAGAAGAATAAAAATAGGGATATGTTATTTTATTGCCTAAGAAACTTTAGATATTTTCTTGTTTCTATAAAATTGATGTGATTTTTTTTAATTTTTATAAACAAGATATTGCATGTTAGAAGTCAAACTCTCTTTCTCTTTTACATGTGTAGCTCCAAATGTATGGTTCTAAATAATTGCTTATTAGCTAAGAGTTGTAGTTACTTAATAGGTAAGAGTTATAGGAGTAGTAAAGTTTGATTTGTCAACTTTTAAGTTTAAGACACATGTTCCTTCATTTAATGCTCCCCTCCCCCTAATGTCAGTGTATGTATGCCTCTATATAAAGGCTAGTCCACTTTTGTACTTGGAGTTCTTAAGGTGAATAAAAGGAAAGTGTAGCAGTATATTAGAAAAAGTGAGAGAAACATGAGAATTAAAAAAGAGCCGTAGTTCTTGCAAGAAAGAAAAATCTTGTAGAATTTATTTGGAGCTCATCAAGCTTCCAACAATCTCATGGGCATATCTTTTTGGAGTTGCAATGACTTCACACGTTTTTTATGAGATAATCCTGATTGTCTCGTGTAGTCAACCATCTTCTTGTAGCTCTTTATCACCACTAATTGCCACTCCATATTTGTTTAGATATTTGTAATTCTAGATTTTACAAAGATATGTACAGAGAAAAGAATCCAGTTTTTTTATACATTAACAAGTTTTTGCACTTGAACCAAAAAAGCTGCATTGCCAGTCGTCTTGAAGTTTAAGGGGCTACTGCAAATTGTAAGCAGGAAAGATCTTGCTGGAAAATTTTTCCCCTTTTTCACTAGCAAAACAAGTTAATAGTTCTGGTTCCTACAACATGCCAAAGTACAGTTTCATAAACAAGAGGACAACTGAGGTCAGATTTCCTGGCCAAAATAACACTCGAGCAATAAGCTCAAAAGTTAATACGATCAAGTGCTATTCATCAACAAATTATAAGATTTGTATGGGCATGAGTTAGTAACAGAAACCTAATTGCTCTAGTCATGGCCCTTCCACGAGGACTCTTCCCAGCCTTGCAAATTATGACTTCTAAGTAATCAAAATGGCCTGTCATGATCAGCTTTCCTAGTTCTACTTTACCTAACGAGAGCAATTAGTAAAACCTTCTTTACATGAACAGCATGTGGTTTGGTAGACTCAACACCCGCCTCGTGTCCACTACTAGTTTGGCGATATGACTAGTGGGGAATCTACCACTCGTTCTTTCTTCTAGACTAGCAGATTATCTCTGCGCAAATGCGCAGTGAAAATGCCCAGTGTATTTAATTAAAATTGAAACCAGCAATAAGA
>JANZLC010024182.1:0-10484 GCA_026413385.1 Erythroxylum gracilipes
ATGAGTGAATATGATGTTAGAATGGATGTAGGAACCATTGGAGAGGCTTTGGAGGAAGTTTTGGGTGACATATGTCCATTAGATGGACTTTAGGTCCATTAAACAGACCTTCTCGGGTGAAAAAGAGCCCCTAGCCCAGTGCATGTCTATTAAATAGATCTTCTTGGGTCTGAAAAGTGCCCCCAGGCCCATCTATGTCCGTTAGACAGACATGTATGTCCATTTAACAGACATTTACGGGACACCTACAGTAAATTGTGATTTTTTCCCTCCTAAAAGTAGAATCGTGCTTTGAGTTTTTCATGACAGTTGTAGAACTGCAATTCTTCTTTTAAATCCTCTAAAAACGACATCAATCCTACATCTGTAGTGAAAGTTATGGAAATTGCGCCAAGATAGGTACCATATGATTGAGGACATAAACATGTTGGATTCTTTTGGCCATAACTTCATCATCTGACCTTCAAATGAAGTGATTCTTGAAGCAATGAATTTATAACACATCTTTCTACCTTACCACAAAAAGTGATAGCCTTTGGTGTTGAAGTGAAAAATATTGATGGAAGGAAAATAAGGGATTGATTGGAATAGCATAACTAGGTTTTGAATATGCCTTGGGTTTTTAAGCATATCTTGAGGTATAGTGCTCCGAATGTAGTGGTTCTTATTTCAAAATAAGCTAGATACATGGAACTACAATTTTTCTAAAAATTTCAAGTGGTGATTTGGGAGTCTGACTGGTGTGTGCTCACTCTTTGTGGTTTGGGATGTTATGAGAATAAGGATGAAATGATGAGGGCTAAAGAGATTCCATGGAAATAACCCTATTAGAAATACGCTCACATCTCATGCTTTATGACTTCAAAAATGGAGCCTAATATCTTGTGGTATTAGAGCTTAGGCTTTTGAGTTCCTAGGCTTAGAATGCATAATGGTATTAATTGTGATGCTATGTGACTATTTGTTTGCATTGTGAATTGATTGATTGCATTAAGTGACATGCATACATGTAGGAAATAAGATTTAAATTGAAAATAAGCTAAAAAGATAATGTCTTATTGAAGGAGTAAAATGCCACCTCGGAAAAGAACACGAAGAATTTTGCAAGGATTTGCTGCATCTAATTCCTCACCATTAGAAAAGGGTACTGATGAGTATAAAATCCAAGTAATTGCAACTACATAAGTCACATATATGAACTTTCGTTAAGAGTTTGGACTATTAGAAAAAATTAGGAAAATGGTGTTTTGTTAGAGTATAAGATAAGGAAAGTTGTGGATATTTAGAAATAAGAAATATTACGTGGCCCGATATGTTAGACATAAATTCAGTATTTGTGGATATGTCAGCGAATTTGGTAATGGAATTTTGTTGAAGATATGTATTTGAATTGATATGGATTTGAAAATATTTTCCTGAATTGACTGAAAAAGAAATAGAGACAAGGGTGGAAAAAGCAAGATTTATGGTGTACAAGCAAAGTGCAATTGACAAGCCAAACTCGGAATTTATGATCTAGAATAAGATTGTGCTAATGAATTGAGATCAGAATTTCAAGAGGGCTATGCGTCTATAATTCTAAATTGATTAAGAATGTATGTATGGGGAAAATGAAATAAATGATAGTGATATATATAGAAGTCCTCGAGATTATGTCGAACAGTTATTGAGGTAATCTAGGATCCCTATAGTTAAAATTATGAGATGAATCAGAATAATGTAATGGAAGTATGGTATAGGTGATTATGCCTAAAAGATAACTATGATGGAGCCGAAATTTTAAATAGTAGTATAATATTTATAGGTTGTTCGGAATGAGTTACAATTGATGTATCAGTAGCATAAGATATAAATTGGTGACATGCAAAATATAAGAGTAAACGAATATGCCTCTTATTTCATTGAGTTTTATTATAAAGGATATTTTATAAAGTGTGACAGAGATTGAAAATTTTGAAATATCAGAGTAGTTAAAATCGATCGTATTGAGGTGTTAAGAATGACTTAAACAACATTGATGATGATAACAGTTGATTGATAAAGATTGCATGAACAGGATGATAGTAGCAAGAAATCATCCTTTGAAGAAGGATTTCATTGAATTAGGTTGAACAGATTAGATAGCTCATATTAAGAATGATCAATGAAAGAGAAAATCATAAATGAATATGAAATGAATCAAAAGTGAATATTGGAGTCATATCCCTAGTGGAGACTCGAGCATAAGAGATAAAGGATGCACAGGAGATATAAATTAGATTTTGATGAATGTATTACCAACATAGGAAGTTAAGTTTGCAAATAAGTTGAAATATGCGGAGAAATCAGTATGAAGGAGCAAATAGTAGAATAAGTCAATGTGAAATCAGAGGAAATCGAATGAATTGAGAAAATCATTTTTGAAAGGAAGTCAATTGGGAAATTGAAAATGACGTGAGATAATACTACCTCATTGAGGAATAAGATACTTAAAGAATTACAGGAACCAATCACGGGCACAAGGAGTTTTTGGTTATATTTATTGGAGTTAACAATTCCCCGACAGTACTATGGTATTGAAGATTAAAGCCATCTAAGCAAAGTTGGATGATATATTAAATGTATTCGAAAAGTTGAGAAGAGCAGTTTGAATACTTGGGTAAAAATGTGTATATCGTATGAGTAATGAAAGTAAAGAGAATTTTGAGAAATTATAACACCGATATTAATTATATCGTCTAGATTTGGAGACTTTATAGTATACAATGATGTTGTTTAAGAGATTAGGATAAAATCCAATACAGCATGATAAAGTGATTTCGTATACATGGAGACAATTAAGCCTCATGAGATGATTATTTGATATATGAATTGGAACTTGCTGCAATGGTGATCATTTTGAAAATTTGGAGACATTATAAGTACATAAGTATTTTAAAATATACAAATCATCTAATTTGAGGTAAATATTGAGTTGAAAGAAGCGAATACGAGACTGAGATAATAGATGGAGTTATTTGAAGGATTAGGATTATGTAAATAAGCATATGCTGGTAAAGCTAGTGTTGTAATCAAATGCATTAAATAGAAAATCCCAATAACAGTGAAGCATGATTCAGGTATTGAGGTTATTAAATCTAGTGTAACAAAAGTATAGAATGTGGAGTTGAATTTTGAGGAAAATCAAAGTACTAATTGCTATGGAATTGAAGATTAGTTTCACATAAAAGGATTAACAAGGCCTAAATTAAGTATTCATAAATTGAGAATCTTATTAAAGAATTGAAATGGATCTGAATTTCAAGTTTGAATTGGAAAATAATGCTTTGTGATCGAAATGAGAGGTATGTATACCGATAAAGATGATTGAGTAAAGAAATTACTAGAGAAAACACGAATAACAACTTAAGCTATACATCCTAGTAGGAATACGTCGAGATAGAGTTTGATGGCTAAGGAGGTAGAAGAAAATGACCACACTTGTGAGTTGTCAACAGTCTTAACTGTTATAAAGATGCTTAAAGCTTATATTTTTGGAGTTCATAGGAATATGAGATCAATGTACAGCTTTAATTAACTTTAAGCATAACAATAATTATCGCAGTGATGTCATTAGAATATTGTATGGAGCATTGTACGATAAAAAGAGTCGTTCGCCTCTTTATTTGGATGAATAGGGCCAAAGAGGGTTAAAGGCCATAATTGATTAGAGATGTTATTGATAAGTGAGATTGACCTGTATTGGGAATTAAGTAACTCAAAAAAAATGAATGAATTATATGGGTTAACACCAAAGGTATGGATTACAGTGAGATAGACATAAGAGTTAAGTGTGCTGACACTATAGACATATGAACTATGAAGCAAAGGATGAAACATTTCTAAGAGTATCACGTTCCCAAGGTGTGCTTAGATTGTGTGCAAGATGTGCTCAGGCTAGGATAAAGAAGTAACTAAGCTTGAATTGTATTAGTCCATATAAAGTTATTAAAAACTGGACCATTGACTTATGAGTTAGTATTATTAACTAAGATGTCTCAGATTCATAATGCGTTATATATGAGTACGCTAAGAAATATCGATATGATATGATATTGGTATTATCGATGTAAGAAGTGTAAAATTGTGAATAATTTGAAGCATATTGAAAGATCGAGTGAGTCTATTGACTATGATCATTTGGAGGAAATTATTCGAGTGAATAAGTTACTTGGGAGAATGAGGAAAAAATAAGAAAGCATTACCTCCATTTGTTTGATCACTCAGGTAAGAATTTTGAGGAAGAAATTCTTTAAGGTAGGGAGAATTATTGGATCCCAAACTTTTCTTGAAAGTTAGAACTATTATATGTGAAATGTTGGAAATTAAAAGTTGAAAAATGTAGTTGAAAAATGTTCACTGAGTATGCCTTAGTGTTTTAGCCATAACTTTTTCCCTAGTTATCCAAATAGAGAAATAGGGCTATAAATTATCTGATAAAATCGAGTTCTAATTCAGTCCCTTGTAATTTCAATTTTTGGATGGAAGTTGAGCACGAAATATTATTTTAGTATAAGAATAGTTCAGAAATTTTCCAAACATAACTTTCAGATTTCCAAACCAAATTAAATGATTTTGGTGTCATCAAAAAATTATGATAATAAGGAACATTTTTCTAGAAGGAAGTGTTATCAAATTCCTTCAATTTTTCCATGATCATTAGTTAAGGACTTAGAAGCATAAGATGTTAGTTTTAATAGACATAAGGGGTAAAATGGGAAAGATAAGGTAAATGAAGGGTAAAATAGGAAAAAGACCAAATAAATGGGCATAAAGTAAGAAAGAAGAAGGAAAAAATGTGGAGAGAAGAGAGAAGTCATGAGAGGCTAAAAGAAAGAAGGAAAAAATGTGGAAGAAGAGACGAGAAGAGAGAGAGTTCATGAAAGTGTGCAAGAGAAGCTTGGAAGGAAGAAGAAAGAAAGAGAAATCAAGCTTGACAAGGTAAGTTTATCTTTTCTTCTTGCTTTGTTAGAGAAAGAGTTAGAGAGATAAAGGGGTTTTATGTAGATAGTGAAGGGTTTGTGTTAGAAGAAGAAGATTTGAGAGAACCCATTTGATTTTAGGGTTTCTAGACTAGGTTTTGGCTTTTCTAACCTAGACGGACTATGGGTAAGTTAGGTTTGAGCTTTATTTGTGTTGATTGCATTTTTTTGATTATGGAAGTTTTAGGGGGATTTCCATTCGAATGTGAATTGAATGAGAATTTTGGTTATTTTAGGAAATCAAGAAAACCCTATTCAAGGGCAAGAGGAAGGGTACAATTGAGTTTGGATTTTTAAGCGAAATAAGGTGGGTAATTTATTTATAGTTATTGTGTAATAAGAAAAATGCCTTGTATGTGTATTGTGTGTTGAAATGTCTTGTTTTGAAATGTTATGGTGTGGAAATTGCAGTATGATGTATGACATTTGATAAAATTGAATTGTGAGTATGATTATGCTATGCCTTGGAATTGTATCATGGCATTTTGATTAAATGGAAAGAAGAAAAATCATGAGAATATGAACTTGTGATTGTGATTGAATTGATTGAATTGAGCATGAACTTGGAACATGAGAATATGAACTTGTGATTGATTGAATTGAGCATTAGATTTGATTGTGTTCGGATCTCTTGTGCCATAAGTTTTCGGATCTCTCAGCTGCCTGCTTATAGCACACGAGATCCGAAAAGTGGACTCGTTTCGTTTACAGAGTAAACTTCAGTTTCTCTGTTTTGTTCCATGGAACCCTTCAGCCATTTGTTTGTGCATTTACATTTTGATATGTTAAGCATGATGCAACTTGTGTATTATGCTTTGATGATAAATTACATCCAATATGTTTTATATGATGAAGTATTGATTTATAAGTTATGAATGTTGAACTTACATTGTTGGATCAAGATGAGATGAGTATGTTCATATGAATAGATGCATATATGTTTGATTGTGTGGCTCAGTGCCAATGGCTATAAATATATTAGCCACTGAGCTGTGTAGCTCAACCCACCATTTTTTCCTCCTCAGGTGCAGAACGAGAAGGTTAGCGATCTTTGTAAGACAATTGGACAACCTTCATAGTTAGCTTTTGTACTAAGCTAGTTCAAACACTTTTGTATAGCTTATTAACCATACCAAACATTGAGCATCCATTTGTATTTGTTTTAAGTTGTGATGTGTATATTGATATATAAATAAAGCTTGTTCAAATATTTACTTTGCTTAGTAATGAGAATGTGAATTTAAGGATTTCCTTTTTGTGTATGATTATGTTATTTTATAGGTTGAGTATGATGGTTATGGAAGAGGAATGTGTATGTGCATATTCTTCTTTGTTGAAATTACAAATGGATGGTGTTTTAAAATAGCATGTTAGAGATTGGAAAGGTTGTATGGGATGAATTACTTGAGGTGAGGTTCAAGAGTTACCGAAAGGTACTTAGTAGTGGATTGATATGAAGAGATATTGCATTTTGCAAGCTTTCATAAGTGTAGAAATTATGTTCTGAACTTAAAGGAAAAGCTGTATCGATCTAGGTAGAATTAGCCAAATTTTTCTTCATGAAATTGTAGCTTATCTTTCTAGCTTTCCAACGATATAAAGTATGAAATTTTTGGATATCGGAGCTGGAAGTTATGAATCATTTGAAGTTTGTGATGCTGTATAGGATGGACATTCGGGACAGCTACATTGATTAGAAATTTTAACCCTTTTGGAGGCAAAATATCTTTTTTGAGTCTACGTAGAATTATAGGTCTAAAAGTCTAATTCGAATCGGTCTTTGAATGACTTTAATCTGATATTTCTAGCGAAAGTTATGCCCTTTTTAACATTATAGGTCAGAAGAAGAAAAGCAAGAAGGGAAAGTCGCGATCAATTTGCACGATCGCGACTTCGTGCCCGTGCCCACGCACGATCACGACCCATCGATCTCCCCCCTTAGCCTGAACATATTCCACTCATTTGACCATAACTTTGTCGTCCAACCTCCAAATGACCTAATTTTTGAAGCAATAGTTTCCTAACAAAAAATTTATAGCTTTTGGTATTTATTTGAAAAATATTGATTGAATCAAAGTAAGGGTATCGATTGGAAGAGTATGAATGGGATATTTTACTAAACATGCTTTAGTATTTTAATGATATCTTGACCTGTAGAGCTCAAAATGAGATGATTCTTGTTTCTAAATGAACTAGAGATATAGAGATTCAAATTTTCTGAAGAAGTCAAATTGTAATTCCAATTTGAGGTTTCCCAAAATCTATCCTGAAGTTGAAGAAATGGGTTTGCTCATGTTTTATGACTCCGAATGTTGGGCTCCGGAAGTAGGGTCCAACATTGTTTGGTATCAGAGCTTAGGTTTTTCCTAGGCTTAGAATGTATAGTAGTATAAATTGTTATGCTTTTTGATTACTTGTTGCATTGTGAATTGATTGATTGCATTAAGTGACATGCATTCCATACATACATATAGGGATTAAGATTAAAATGAAATGTAAGCTAATCATTAGTGTTTACATTGAAGGAGTAAGATGCCACCTCGTAAAAGGACACGAGGAGTATTGCAAGGATCGATTGCACCTGAATCTCAACCAAGGGAGGAGAGTACCGATGAGTCTGTAGCCCCAGGGAATACTAAGGCTTCTGTAGGGCCTAGTAATGAGCCCGATCGATCAGAGATGTGGGAGTCTCCTCTTCCGCAGGAGCAAGTGCCTACTCTATTAGATTCGAGGATGTTTCAGGCATTTGCTCAGGACATGGGCTAGATGTTGCAATCTTTTGCTCTGGCCCCAGCTAAGATGGGGAAACAGTTTGATAAGCTCAAGAAGTATGAGACAGTGGATTTCTATAGGACCACGGATCCAGAAGAAGTCGAGACTTGGATGAGGAAGACCGAGAGGATACTGGATCAAATGGATTGTGAGGATGATGAGAAGGTTGTATATGCTACTAGCCTACTTCAGGGGGATGCTTTGCATTGGTGGGAGAGTGTGCTGAGAAGTCAGGTGAGACAGTCAGTACTCACATGAAAGGATTTCTTAGCAGTGTTTAAGAAGAAGTACCTGTCTGAAGTATATGTTCAGCAGAAGTAGAGAGAGTTTATGAGTCTCACCCAAAGGCAAATGACGGTTAGTGAATATGAGCGTCTGTTTACATAGCTATCCCAGTATGCAGCAGAGATGATGATGAGTGAGGAAGCTAAGTGTCGTAGGTGCGAATCGGGGTTACATCTAGCCATCAGAGAGAAAGTGGTGGTACAAAATTTCTGTGATTTTTAATAACTAGTTAAAGCGGCACTAAGGGTTGAGAACATTGAGAATATAAAGAGCGCTATAAACAAAACGAGAAAGGGGAGAGAATAGTTCAAGAGGGGAGGTGGTACTTTTATACTCGAGAAGAGTGCCAGGACTTTCCGTGTGCAGTCTGGGGAGAGGAGCAGTGGTGCAAGTAGGCCTAAACCTATGAGGACTTCTAATATTTCTTATCAAGCCTCAACAGTGGGAGGCAGTAGAAAGGGAGATGGGGATAAGCCACCCATTCCCAAATATGAACATTGTGGAAGGTTTCATACAGGAGAATGTTACCAATTCACAGGAGTATGCTTCAATTGTGGAGAGAAATGACACATGGCCAGAGAGTGTCTAAGTATGCAAGAAGAGAGTGAACACAGATGCAAGTTTCAAAGAGAACTGAAACAGTGGGGCACAAGACTGCAACGGAAGTGGGCAGTTCTGAGGCAGCTAAGAGAGTAAATCCTCCAGGAAGATCAAGGGGGTAAGCAATAGCTAGAGTGTTTGCAATGACATGGGAGGATGCAAAGACCGCTCCAGAAGTTGTGACTGGTGCGGTTAAATTATTTGATGCTGATGTTGTTGTTTTAATTGATCCGGGCTCTACCCACTTTTTTGTTTCATCAGGTAGAACTGTGTATGGTATGGATTTGAGCCCATTGGATACTCCTTTAATGGTGAGTACTCCAATCGGCCAATGTATTATTATTAGTCAAGTTTATAAAGATTGTGAGATATCTATTAGTGGAGGAGAATTAGTGGTGGATTTGATGCCCTTGAAGATGGGGGGATTAGATGTGATATCGGGCATGGATACGTTAGAAAAGTATCATGCCAACTTAAATTGCAAACAGAAGACAGTGGAGTTTGAGTTGGATAATAGAAGAAAGGTGTTGTTTATGGGAGACATAAAATTTAGCTCATTGAGAATTGTTTTGGCCTTGATGGCAGAGAAAATGATGAGGAAAAGGTGTGAAGCATTTTTAGCCTATGTGGTAGACACGAAGGCAAATAGAGGGAAGTTAGAAGAAATTCCTATAGTCATAAAATTCTCGGATGTCTTTCCCGAGGAAGTACCAGGACTACCTGTTGGACCCCAATCTTTTAGTGAAATTTAGAAATAGTAAATGAAATTGAATGAGTGTCTTTGTATATATATTATGTTATAGATGAAATTATGCTTTAGATGAATTTGCGCTTTAAGAAATTAATGAGAAAAGAATTGATTAGTTTTGATGTCTTTGATATTTGAGTAATTTTGCAAGGGTTTTGAGAGTAAAGTGAATGATATGATTGAGATGATTGAAATAGAAGTTGAAAATTAAGAAATAAAGAGTGAAAGTGTGAGAATTTGTTGAAGTATGAAAGTTTGACTTTTTGGGGTGAATAGTTGACTTTTTGATTTAGGCAGAATTTGAGATAATGATCTTCATGAGAATTGTTGCTTCTATTGAAAGCTTTCTGTCACTATAAAGTATGATAGTTTTCGATATCCGGATCTAAAGTTATGATTTTTTTGAAGTTAAGTGTATTTTGCTTTGTGTTTGGAAAATGTTCATATGGTAAGTTTGTGTGTATGTTATACTTTGAGGCCAATCGTCGGACTGATATCTTTTGAATTGGATTAAGTGGTCTGCATGAAATTTATAGAGAATTTGAGTAGATTTAAATTGATGTATAATATGTTATTTATGGATGTGAGAATTGGAAGATATGAAATTTGGAAATTTGGATGTAGTATAGGATGACCAATTTTCTGGCAGAATCTTTAATTACAAAATTGACCTAGTTAGAGGTTAAAATTGCCTTTAAGTGCTTCATGAAAGTTTTAGATTATTTTTTGATCTTTACATTGATATAAAATATGATATGTTAGGATTTTGGAGTTGAAAGATAGAAATTTTAGAAGTTATGTGATTATTTAGGGTGACATGATATTGGGCAGAAATTTTGTTATGGTTGTTGACCCCTTTAGAGATGGATTTGGTTATGGAGTTCCACAAGGAAGTTGTAGAGCTTCCCTTAAGCTTTCTATTGATACCAAATTTATCAAATTTGGAGTTCGAGATCAAGAGTTAAGAATTTTTAAATTTCCGTGGTTTTAAAAGGGAAAAATTGAAGTCGGTGGTCTCGCAGTTGCGCGGCATCGCGATCGCGTCGGCTCGCGATCGCGAGATGTCCTTTTTCCTCCGA
>JANZLC010024183.1:0-10483 GCA_026413385.1 Erythroxylum gracilipes
ATGATCAACTGAAGAGAGTTGCAAGAGAGCCATATCCACCAGAACCATCTGCAGAGCGTCACACTCTTCATCCAATTCTGGAAAACACAGTGATTAAGGTGGTACCTGATTTACAACCACCAAATTATGTTGAACTCAATTATGAGAAACTGAAGCTGAAAGTTCAACCAGAACCAGTTTTGGATGACATGACTTCTGATCAAATTGCTGAAGTGGTGCGTTTGATTGATGAAGCATGTGACATAAGAAGGAATGGAAGTTCGATCTGCATTTATAAAGATCCAGGAACAAGCGAAAGCAAGGCTACAGCTGATGATCCACAGGGAGGAATTTTAAGAGAAGGTCAGTATCGTCCTCTTCTGATTGGGAATTTGGAATGTTCTCGTTTTATTGTGAAGAACATTCTGCGCAATCGACCTCTGTGGGAGATTAATTCAGTAGAAGAAGTTATGCCTTGGCTTGGAAAACCATTTGCACGGTTATCTGCTCATGATGATCTTGATATTCCTGATCAAACATTATATGTTCAACCTCCTCTCATCCAAGTTATAGAACCACCTGTTCCAAATGAGGAAGCTTATATGACAACCTCCTCTCATCCATTAGAACTTTTTCTTCTTGATACAGCAACCAGTTATAATTAGCCTTTTCCATTAGAATCTCACCTTACCGGACACAGTGACCACTTTCACTTGTATGCCTCAACAGTAGTTTCTCTGGGCGATTAAGCTTTGACAAACGTGGTTAAAGTAAACTATTGCTCCCTATTGGACCACATATTATATTGAGTAGGTGTCAACAGATTTTCTTGCTCTAATCAGTCGTGCCTTTTGTTTTCATGCTGGTATTATATGTGCATTACTGAGGCTCCCTTCAGTTGGCAAAATATTTTATTATTTATCTTAGTTTTATTTCATTACTATTATTGTTATTATTTTAAGTATTTATTGATTTTATTATTAGTATTAGTTTTATCATTATTATTATTATTATTATCGGTATTTTATTTTTATTAATTTTTAGTATTATTATTTTTTATTATTTTTATTTTATTTTATTATTGTTGTTGGTTTTATTATTATCAGCTTTTAAGGATTTCTTAGGATAGTACATGTGGGAAATGTAAAAGACAAGAGGTAGGAGGGATGCCTTTAAATCGAGCAAATGGAACAAGTGCAAGCGGCTCGGTGCGCACAACATGTAGGAATAAAAAAGGAGATGACTTAATAAGGATAGGCTCTTGGAACATTGGGACCCTCACAGGAAATTCCTTGGAATTAGTAGAGATTTTAGACAAGTATAGGATAAAATAGCATGCATTCAGGAGACTAAGTGGGCAGGAGCTAAAGCAAAGGAGATAAGGGGTTTCAAACTATGGTACTCGGGCAGTACATAGAAGCAGAAAGTGATAGGTATCTTAGTAAAAAAGGAACTTATAAACTGAGTGGTGGGGAGCATAAAGGTCAATGATAGGATAATGGTGGCAAATTTTGTTTTAAAACAGTGTGGTTCTTAATGTAGTATGTGCGTATGCACCTCAAGCTGGCTTAGACAGGCAACAAAAATGTATATTCTGGACGGCGCTGGATGGGGTGCTTTTACAAATTTCTAATACAGAGTAGATCATCCTACGAGATGATTTTAATGGGCATATAGGGGAGGATTCAAATGGATATATAGGAACTCATGTGGGCTTCAGATACGGCACTAGAAATGATAGTGGGATTGCTTTATTAGACATGGCCACAATGTATGAGTTAGTAATAGTAAATTCCTTATCTAAGAAAAACGAAGCGCACTTGGTGACATTTCAGAGTAGCACGACCAAGACGCAAATTGATTATCTCCTTGTTAGGACAAGAGCCAGATCATGGTGCAAGGATTGCAAAGTGCTTTCGACTGCATGCCTATTAACCCATCATAAATTGTTAGTTTTGGATCTAGGAATTAAGGGATGGGGGTCACAGCAATTTACCAAACAAATGGTGGAGGCTAAAAGGGGACATGGTGGATCATTTTAGGACTCAAGCTTGGTATAATACAACATAGGCTGTGAGTGGGGATGCTAACCGAATGTGGCAGGGAGTAGCCCCTATAGTGAGAGAAACCGCCATAAAACTCATAGGGATATCTAAAGGACAGGGGGCGGGCGGATAGAATCTTGGTGGTGGTCGGATGAAATCCAAGGGACGGTAAAGGCGAAAAAGAGAGCTTTTAAAGATCTTTTGGAAAGTGCAACAGAGGCAGAGCGGGTAACTAATAGAGTAAGGTATAGACTGGAAAAACAGAAGGCCAATAAGACTATTTTAGTGGCTAAAGGAGAAGTTTATGAGACTATGTACAGGGATTTATACATTCAAGGGAGTACAAAAAAATTTCAAGATAGCACAAGATTGGGCACATGAGACAGAGCATTTCAACCAAGTTTGTTGTATACGTGATGAAGCAGAACAGGTACTCACAGAGGCCCAAGCTATCAAGTGGAGATGGTAGAGATAATTTTATGTCCTATATAACGAAGACATATTGGTCAACATAGAATTAGACAAACCCTCCGTGTCGGGACATTTTCTAAACTGGTATTCATGGGGGAGGGTCACAAGGGGAGAGATTACAAAGGTTTTAAGGGGGATGGGGAGCAGAAGGGTCGTAGGGCTAGATGAGATCCCTATAGAGGTATGAAAGAAAATAGGAGTTATTGGTATTGAGTGGTTAGTTCAGCTCTTTAATGTGATCCTCGAGTCAGCCAAGATGCCGGTTGAATGGAGATTGAGTAGGTAAATCCCCTTATACAAGGCCAAAGGAGACACCCAACATTGTCACAACTATAGAGGCATCAAATTACTAAGTCATACCATGAAGCTGTGGGAGAAGGTAATTGAAAAGAGAATCCGGAGAGTTGCTTCTATATCGGCCAACCAATTTGGATTTATGCCTGGCAGGCTTACGACAGAAGCAATACATCTATTCCGGAGACTAATGGAATGCTACCGCAAATGAAAATGGGATTTACATATAGTTTTTATAGATTTGGAGAAGGCGGATGATAGGGTTCCTAGAGAACTCCTATGGAGGTGCTTGGAGGCAAAGGGCATTCCTATGACTTATATATCAGAGCACTTAGGGATATGTATGAAGGAGCATTGACTAGTGTAAGGACGATAGGAGGTGACACGAAAGCGTTCTCTATTGGTGTTGGACTACACCAAAACTCAGCTTTAAACCCTTTTTTGTTCACATTAGCGTTAGATGAACTTATCAAACATATTCAAAGAGATGTACCTAGGTGTATGTTATTTGCTGCCGATATTGTCCTGGTAGATGAGACCAAGGAGGGGGTCAATGTCAAGTTAGAATGTTGGAGAGAAGCATTAGAATCGAAAGGTTTCAGAATGAGTAGGTCCAATACAGAGTATTTAGAATGCAACTTTTTAGGAAGCCAAAGGTATAAGAGGCGACAGTAGCAATTGGTACTGACATCATACTACAAAAATTTAAGTTTTAAATACCTCGGGTCCATCATTCAAAATGATGGTAATATTGATGACGATATAGTACATCGTATTAGATCTAGGTGGGTCAAATGGCGAAGTGCATTACGTGTTTTATGTGATAAAAAGATCCCTTTAAGACTCAAAGGAAAGTTCTGTAAAATGGTGATTCAGCCAACCATGCTATATAGGGCAGAATGTTAGCCTACTAAATGTAGACATACAAGACAGTTGTTGGTAGTAGAAATGTGTATGCTTAGGTGGATGTGTGACATTACCAAAAGAGATAGAGACAGAATACAGATGGCTAGTATTGCTGACAAGTTGAGAGAGACAAGGCTTAGGTGGTTTGAGCATATGAGCATGAGGCCCTCTGATGCTCCGGTATGACATTGTGAGAACATAACCCTTAGTGACTACAAGAGGAGAAAAGGGAAGCCTTACAACAACTGGAGGGAAGTGATCAAGAATGATATGTCAGAGTTGACCCTTACTGAGGCAGTGGCTAGAAATAGAAAAGTCTAGCGTGATTGGATAAGGGTAAACGATACCCTTTAAAGTCCTCACGCTACATACTTACCACGTGGGAAGTTCAACCCAAATGTCCTTTCTACCTTTGCTAGTGTAAGTTTTGGACAAGGTTTTCGGGCCTTCAACTTGGTTTTTCAGGTCAGGTGTAGTGGGGAAAGATCCAGCGAGGCTGTCTAAAACCGTCGGATTGTCATATTCTTAGGGTCTCTCAGTGAAGACCCCTAGCGTAATTACCGACAAGAAGAGCCGGTCTTTGCAGCGTGTAAGGTACTAGCAGATTTGGTCACCATCAAGTATATTCTTATGTATTTATTGTAATTTTATTTATTTCGTTATTTAGCATGCCAGTTTTTACTTATTTACTCTTTAACCTGCACCACTATTTTATTGTCACATCTGCTTGTGGGTCTACCAGAAATAGCCTCTCTACTATGTAAAGGTAAAGCTGCTACTATCAGACCTCCCCAGACCCTGCTTTATTGTAAGATTTCGAACTGGGTGTGATGATGATGATTTTATATTTAATTTATTTCTCAAATTTGATTATTTATTTGTGACCACTTATAACCTCTAAGTATATAGTACAGATATAGAGATTTAATTTAGGTATAACAAATAAACATAACAAGAAAGAGGTGTAATTTTTTTCAAGTAAGAAAGAGGTGTAATTTTTCTATTTTTAATATATTTTATTAAAAATAAATAAATTTTATTTAACTATTTAACTACTAATAAAAATTAGAAAATATGATTTAATTTTAAAATTATTTTTAATGTGAATATCTTTAAATAACTTTCCATGTATTGTAACTTTTAAAATATAAATTTTATAGGGTAAAAGACATGAGATTTTCCTTTGGTTTAATTAACTTAAAAACTTCTAATCTTAAAAAATTCTGCAAAAAATTCTTGTGATTTTTAATTTTCTAAAAAAATCTTTTTCTTAGATCTTTGCTAAAAAATAATGATGAAACGTGAGGCATAAACATGACACATGAACTGATCAATTATTGCTAATATGATCATTCAACCCAACTCTTAAACACACTCTAAACTAATTAAATTTGATTCAAAATAATAATTTGAAATAAGTATAATAAATTATTCATTAATTCAAATTTAAGAAGTTTAGATCAAGTTTTAGTGATAGATTGAATTATTATATTAACAATATTTTATTAACCCATGTGTAATGTACTTATAATGTGTATTTTGACCATTATTATTTAATGGAGGTTTAAGATGAGTTTTTTTTAAAGTTAAAAACTATAAGTTTTTATTAGAATTTTAAATTCTAAAAAATTTTAAAATTTACTTTATTAAAAGGGAGTCCTATGTTATTTATTCAATTTTATAATAAGAGACTAAATTTTAACTATATAAAATTTAAAGTTTATTTTATAATTTTAAAATTATTCAAAATAATATCTAATATTAACTAATATTAATAAAGCACTAATACCAAAACCAACACGATTTTTGGTATATTATTTGCAACTTTACACCTGTTGCTTTCTTTTAAAAAGTAAAAGTTGTACATAATTTTTAAAATTTTAAGAAAGATTGTGAACATTGTAATTTGATGACATCATTACATCTTGTCATCTATATTTTCCTTTACTGATTGGTGAAGTCTGTACTTTTTTATTTTTTATTTTTGTACTTTCACTTCCATTTTTCCTTACATTTGTACATTTTCACTTAATTTATGTTTTAATTTGACTATCTAGTCGATATTATTATCTCTAATTTTCTTGAATATTTCATAGGCCATGATGGTTTCAAAATCTTTTAACAACTAAGGGATTGTTTGGTTTCACTTTTATTTTTCTGTTGTAGATTTTATTTTTTGTTTTATGTTTTTTTCTCAAATAGAAACAAAAAAAGATCGGTTTAATATCAATGTAGTTGTAAAGCCCACAAAAAAGGGCACAACTTTAACAAAACCAACCTAACCCAAAAAATAAATTAAAACAGAGGGGTATAAATAAGTAGACAACAAATGGGTAAATAGAAACCAAATGAAAAGGTTGTCTTCTTCTTCTTCCTCTCCATTTGTTTTCTAGCTAGTAAGTGTTTAAATTTACCATCTTTCTCGTACATATGAAGCTTTTCTCATGTATTCCCTCATTTTTTTGTTTTGCAATAAATTGTGAAGAAATTGTGGAGGTTAACAACCCAAAAATTCCTTAGAAAGTCTTAAAACTTTAAATAGGTAAAACTTTTCTTGCAACAATTTTATGCCTTATATTTGTGAGTTTAGTCATTCTACGCTAGACTTTAATTGGAAAGTATGTTGTGATTGTTTAAGACAATAATTTGAAGTCGTGGGAAAAATAAAAATGGAGGAAAGATGGTTGGAAAATGAGGAAAAGAGGAGGAAAGAGAAGAGGAGAGGGTGAAGAAGAAGACAATTTAGGAAAATTTAAGTTTTATTAAGGGACAAAATAGGAAATATAAAATTTTAAAGGTAAAATTGGAATTTAGTTCTCATAATGGTATTTTTGTAATAATAAAAAAGATGGTAAAATAGGACTTTAACAGTTAATGGTATTTTAGTAATTATGGTGGTTATGTTAGGTAAGGATATTTTTTATAATTAGTAACATAGATGAAAAGGGAATAATGTTGGATTATTAAGTGTAATTGGGTTGAAAAAATTTCTTAAATAAGTCTAATAGAATTTTGAAATGTCTAGGTCCGAAGGGTTGATTAAGGAGTAGATTGTACTTATCAATTACGTAAGTCTGAAAATCAGGTAAGGATAACCTTAGACTTTACTCTTAGAATAATATTTTGTTATTAATAAATTATTTTATAGTGAATCATATTTTGAAATAGTCATTAATTAAATTAATGATTAATGATTAAATATATGGATTTATAAAATATATCAATAGCTTTTATTTATTTCACAAATAATTAACAAAGTACAAAAGGTTCCACAGTTATATTTTGTTACATATTATAAGGTGTATCGATTGATAATTTGGGAAAAATATGTTATTAAAATTTTTAGTTATGCATGAGTATAATTAAGAATATTAAGGTAATTAAATAAATCATGATCATGAAATTAAATAGAGACTAGCTTATAATAGGTTATGAATAAATTGTGTAAATCGCGAATATGTGGCTTGCATAGGATAGGCTACATTTGATGGTCATAAATTGATAGGTTGTTTAAATATAAGCGAGCGATGGTTAGGTGCCAGTTTGTTGAGCAGGTACTGGGACATCCTAAGTTCGGAGGATGTCTTATGCTAATGACTAAGTACCATAGTGGAATCGAGATATCTTGAATCTTAGGAATATCCTGTATCGATGGCTAAGTACTGGAATGGTACCAGGGTACCAAATTAGATTAAGGAATTGAGGTACCTTGTGTCGATATTTATACATCTAATTATGTTTCCACTTAGTGAGTGATTATGATGAGTAGAGATGAGTAGGCAAACCATTAAACGTAAGCCTACCAGGTTAAACAGGGCCTAGACAGTTCAATTAATAATGAGATAAAACATAAATGGAAATAATTAAATAATATTAGTATTAATCGTTGCTAATGATAAAATTCTGGATGTTTATTACTTGTTTGGATAGGTTAAGTATTGTTATGTATTTTAGAATTAAATATATGTTTTAATCATTTGACTAATTTATACATACATACATATATATATATATATATTGAATTATTTGATTTTAATGATATAGTCAGTTACCCTTATTGAATAGGCAGCTTACCGCTTTCCACTATTTGTTTTAGGAGATAGAGAGATTGCCAATAACTCCAGTACATGTGATTAATAGAGCAGGGTGTAAGTGGGACCAACATATTAAATTGAGTAAATTTGTTTTATTGTATATATTTTTGAATGTGATAGTTCAGATAATTGTGTTTGTATAGAATATTTTTATGACTGACGAACATCAGTTTGGAACTAATGAGGATTTTGGCAATTATTGATATAATTGGACAAAATTTTGGATAATTGTGGTAAAGAATTATTAAAACACCACATTTGGGTGGTATTAGAGCGGGTTTACGTTTCTAGGGACAAATTAAGTAAATAAAACTAATGATATGTTTTTGTCCTATCTAGGATAGTTTCAGGAGATGATACTACTAGCTTAGAGTCAATCTAAGAACCGAGTAACTTAATAAGTGCTCTAGATATGCCTAATTAGAGGGATGCCAGAAAAAATTGAGTAGGAGGAGAGATGCTAATGCCACAATAGATGATCCAGTAGGTTGTTACTATGGCTCTAGCCCAAGGTGATTCTGGAGTGGACCACAAATATGAGTGGATCCATAAGATGAATGTAATTGAGTTTCAAGGTACTATTGATCCTAAGGAGGTTGAGGCATAGTGGAAGCAGATAGAATTAGTTTTAGGCCATCTAAAGTTTATCTTGGAAAGAAAGTTGTTATACATCATTTGATTATTTCAGGGCAACACATTGACTGGTTGGAAGTCAATGAAGACATCTTATAAGGCACTAGAGATGACTTGGTAGGATTTCCAGAGAGTTTAAAGACAAATACACTATACGGATATATCATTATCGAAAGAAGATGGGGTTTATGAGTTTAGTTTAAACAAAGGAGATGTCGATGGTCGAATATGAGGCTTGCTTTGCGACTTTATCTAAGTATGCATTGGAGGCTATGGCACATCTAGAGGACAGTGTTACTGATTTGAGTAGGGTTTGAGAAAAGAGATTCGTTTGGGTTTGGGAGCTGCTACTTATGATTTCATAAAGTTACTAAAGACTACACTCGAAGTAAAGTATGTGATAGAACAAGTCAGAAGGAGAGGAGAGCTAAAGAGGCAACCGTAAAGTCATTACAGAGAGGAGAGTCGGTCTATTAAGAGAGAAGCTAGTCATTTATGATCTACTGGTGTAGGGGATCTAGGAGAGTTAATGCTACATCGAGCAAGAGTGGTAGTTTCTACCAGTTTAGTGGAGATTGAGGAGCTGACAATGATTCAAGATAGCATAGCACTGCTAGTGTACTATCGATTGGATTAGATACAAGGGTTAGTTTGAGGTTCAAAGGATCTTTTAGTACAAGAGTTGGAAGGTCAAAGAGTTGCGCTACCTGTGGGAGAGTTCACAAAGGACCATATTAAGGACCCATTAGGATCAATTAGGCATCTTATATTTGTAGAGAGAGAGAGCATTTACAGAAGATTTGTCCAATAGTAGGGAGGAGTTTGGGAGTGAGGGAAGAGGAGACAATATGTGGTCAAAGTGGTGCCTTTCATTTAGGTAAAGTTTTGGGTAGAATTGCTAGTAGAGATGGTGGTAAAGGGGTTGGACGCTGACCAACAATGGGTACAAGTACTAGTGGGATGTCCTCAGCACATGGTTAAACTTATGCAAGGATATACCATATAAAGAGGGAGGAGGCATTTGTAGCCATCAATATCATTTCTAGTATGATTTCATTATTTGATGTTAAGGCTTATGTGTTAATAGACCTAAGATCTACAAATTCTTACATTTCTTTAGAGTTTGCCTCTAGAGTTCCAAGTTAGTTTAGTCCATTAGGATATAAGCTAAGAGTTTGTTTTCCAGTATAAGACTATGTGGTAGTAGATAGTGTAAGGAGAAGGATGTTGATGAGGATTAGTAGAGTAGAGCTATCAGCTAACTTAATAGTGATGGATTTAGGGGAGCTTAATATAATTCTCAAGATGGATTAATTGGCACAACATCAATCTGTAATGGATTGCTATATGAAGGAGGTGATGATAGAGTCTTTAGGTAAATCAAAAGTGATATTTTTGGGGGATTGCAAAGTGGTCCTAGCATGTGTGATCTCAACCATAACTACTAGACAAAGATTTCACCATTGAGATTATGTTTGGAGCTATACCAATTTTTATTACACCTTACATGATGGCTACCGTTGAGTTACATTACTAAAAAAAAGTTAAAAAAGTTGTTGGAAAAGGGCTTTATTAGATCGAGCACATAACCCTAGAGAGCTTTAGTGTTATTTGTAAAGAAAAAAGATACTAATATGAGACTTTGCATAGATAATTAGTAGCTAAGTAGTGTAACAGTGAAAAACAAGTACTTATTATCGAAAGTAGATGATCTTTTAGATCAGCTGAGGGAAGTTGTCACAAAAAGCAGAAGATAGTTTTTTTATTCAAGTCACTTATGAAGAATCAGAAGGAAGTAAGCAGAAATCAGCTGAAGCAGAAATCAGCCGAAGCAGAAAAATAGCTGATACGAAAAGTAGACGAAAGCTTTACAAAGCGGAAAAGCAGACGAAAGCTTTACAAAGCCGAAAAACAGATGTTTCAAAAATCAGATTCAAGGAAAGAAGCGACAGTTGAGACAGTTACGAAGCGTAACTAATAAACTGTTTCTTTCAAGAATCAAGAAGCAGTTATTCAAGAAGAAGTTACAGACTCGACTATAAATATAAGTCGATGATGAAG
>JANZLC010024184.1:0-10475 GCA_026413385.1 Erythroxylum gracilipes
AGGCAAAGGGGAGCAAGGAGAGAGAGATTTTTGAACAAGTGAAGCATGGAAATAAGGTGGGTTTCATGTTTATGATTAAGTAATGAGCCACTAAGCTTTCTTCTTTTTTTTGAAATCAAGAAATAAAAGTTAGTTTTTGAATCAAATGACTAAATGATTTTTAATTACTTCATTTATTTCTTTTAAATGATTTTAAGTATTTGCTTATGTGTGTATATGCTTAAATTGATTGAAATTGAATTGTCGTGAATGAGGAAAAAATGCATGTGTATTGTTGATTTATTGTGATTATTGAAATTACATTGCGATTTATGAATCATGATCAAGTTATGCCATTGAAAGATGTCATGGCATTTTGTATAAATGAAAAGATAGAAAAGCTTGAAAGTATGAAAACTTTTGATAAAATTTTTTGAGCATAAAATGAATATGTGCTTTGTTTGGGCAAGAGAGGAACGTTTCGTTAGTCAAATTCACGTCGACGTATAGCCTTATCCCGACTACCCGCTTGAGGCACACGAGATCCAAAAATAGACTCGTTCTGTTCACGGTTTAAACTTTGGTTTAGTCGTTCTGTTCTACAGAACTCTCGAGCCATTTATTTGTACATTGCATCTTTGAATTGTCAAGTATGTTACATAAATTGAGTGTTCTATATTGATGGTTAAATGGATATGTTGTGTTGATGGGATGATGCTTTTAACTATGAGTTTTGAGATAGAATTGCGTATTTGATTAAGAATTTAAGAACGAAGTGTTTTCTGAATTCACTATGATTTTTATATGACAAATGAACGTTTTAACAGTTTTTGCTTATTCTTCGTTATAAGCATGTTATCCACGAGCGTAAAGCTCACCCCCTTTCATTTCCATCTCCTAGTGATGAGAACGAGATCAGATGAAAGAAAGTAAATGAATTTGTTTGGTTGTGCACATGTTGTATTTTAAGTTAGATTGTTGTAAGAATAAGACCTTAGACTTGTGTTTGAGAATTTTGGGGTTTTGTATCTTTTGTATTTGGATTTTGATATTGATGTTGTAATATGGCTTGGAATGCCATTAAAGTTTGAAAACATTTATCTTATGATGTAAATGAATTATGGATTTGTGTATGGATTTGAAATATGAATTGTGTATGAATGGTATGGGTTGCGTTGATGATCTTTGATATAAATTGTTGCGATTTATTAATAAGTGAATTTGGAAAAGAAAAAAATATATATGAAGAATCATATGAATTGAGGTTTGAAGTTGGGATAAATTCGGTATCGATTTAGGGGGAATTTGACTGGTTGATTTCTACCCTTCCAACGATTTTAAAGTATGCAAATTTTGATTATCGGAGTAAGTGGTTGGGTTTCGGAAACGGTGCCTAACATAGGTGGTATCAAAGCAAGAAAAGGTATGATTCGTTTCTGATGAATTGGGTTCCGGAAGTGGGGTCCAATACTATAGATCTCCAAAAGAATAGAACTTTTCCCTCTTCTTTATTAAAACTAAGAGCTCCTAAGAAAATTGCTTCAGCCCCTTAAAAATTTCCCTAAAGAACTGCCTATTCTATCTTAAAACCAAAAACGTTAAAACCTTATATATGTTCTTTTTTCTAAAACGCACACCGCCTAACCTCGTTGCTGTTTCTGCTTTTTATTCTCATACCCAACGTTGTCGTTTCCTTCTTTTGATTGTACGTCGGCGTTTCATGCCCAACGTCTGCATGAAATGCAAACTTTGTTTACGTAAACGTAGACGTTGTTTGCGTTTACTTCATTCCAGCTACTAGTATGTTTTCCACATTTTGTTGTTGAATTGATTGTTCTTGTCTTTCCCAACTTCGCATCTGCACTGCAATTTTCTTTTGACTATGTTGCCATTTTGGTCTTTCCCAATTGTTGGCATTTTCTTCATGCTTCTATTGTCAGTTCGATATTTTCCTTTATCCACCTGCTATAGCCATCCATCATCCTTTGCTTTATACATGGACATTTGGTGTACCATTCTCTCCATATTTGATTTATGCTAAATTATGATGCCATTAAATTCATGTACACCTTGCATAGGTGCAAATCTATGCACAACTTTGAGCTATGTTGCTTCATCATCTTGATTTTATTGTCTTTACTTGCTCTAATTTTTCTCATTCTTGCTCTATGAAAACAAAGGATTGTGATTCTCTAAAAAACAGCTCAAATATAGTGCTTTCGACTCACTTTAGCTCCTTTGATTCCAAATTGTACCTAACATCATATATGAGTCAAAGTGAGTATCTTAAGCACTTTCCTAACAATAATCGCTAACTGTTATGGAATAAATTCATAATCAATTAAGAACATATCAATTTCCCCCACATTTAGCTTTTGACTGTGCTTGGGCAAAACATCAAAATTAAGCTTATAAACCAAAAATATTTACTTAATTCCCATATGTTTCAAGAATATATAATCATAAACAATGATGAATGACTTTCAAAAACATAGCAAGACCTTAACATTCCAAGCTTTTACTCGTGATCAATCAACATTCAATACCATACAAAATTGATATGTGCTTAATTGTTGATACATTTAACCCTTTACACTTAGTGATTAATGATATGAAAATGATTAAGATACCCACTATAGTTTTTATATGATTTTAGGTACAATTTGGATGCAAAAAAGCTAAAGTGAGTCGAAAGTACAATATTTGAGCCGCCTTCTTGAGAATCACACTTACTTGTCTTTTTGAAGCAAGAATGAGAAGGATTAGAGAAAAAGAAGACAAGAAAATACATAAATGAAGAGCATGAAGAATGTTGAACCAGCTCACGGTCATGAGCCCCATGTGCATTATGCAAAATAAGTCATAGGCATGCCAAATGTTCAAGACTCTTTATACTCTTCATTTTATGTATTTTCTTGCCTTCTCTTGCTCTAATCCTTCTCGTTCTTAATCTATGAAGATAAGTAAGTATGATTCTCAAGAAGATAGCTCAAATATAGTGCTTTTGACTCACTTTAGCTCTTTCGCATTTGAATTGTACCTAAAACCATATAAGAACTATAGTGAGTATCTTAAGCATTTTCATATCATTAATCACTAAGTGTAAATGGTTAAATGTATTAACAATTAAAGACATATAAAAAACCGAGCAATCTAATGGTAGACTTGGAAATGTGTTTACTAAAATATATTTGCAAGTGCTCTCAATACATTCATGATCATGTCATTCCATAACGTTGCATATCATTTCATTTCTCCATCATTAAAATTCATATGCAAAATCATGAATCAAAGGATTTTTTAGGGTTATAATTTGGGCAAAGGTAAGGTGAGATGTATTTGAGTCAAGTAACATGAAATCCATCAAGGTAGCAAAACAAAAGTAACACTCAATTTATCAAGTGCAAAAACCAACAATCACTCACAATTATGTACATCAACTATGATGAATGCAAAAATGATGTTTCACAACTCAAATTTAAGCTCTCATACATAAACCATATGAAGCATACACCAATCTGAAGGGATTACTCATATAATTGATGACAATATATTGAAACCGCAAAGAGTGAACCTTCCAATCCAACATCTACCTTATGTTCAACATACTCATATAACCCATTCAATACAACTTTAGGAGGAAAGAATAATCATAAACAACTTTTCAAGACATATGCACTTCCTCCTACATACTTTTATTTAAATGTATACATTTTTCTTTTCTTTTCTTTTCTTTTCTTTTCTTTTCTTTTCTTTTATTTTTCTTTTTCTTTTTCTTTTTCTTTTTCTTTTTCTTTTTCTTTTTCTTTTTCTTTTTCTTTTTCTTTTCTCTTTTCTCTTTTACTTTTTTCTCTCTTTTTTTCTTTTTATATAAACATTGAAAGAAACTACATCAACATGGGAATTTCAATGATAAGACATAAAATAATATCCCAATATTATAGCCAACACAAACATATGTACACCCCCATACTTAGAACTTTTTACATCCACAAACTTAATAATCACAAATGCTTCATTGGCTTTATGGCTTGGGTAACATTTGGTTAAGTTTAAAAGCATGTAATTTGGTTAGTACGCAAAAAAAAGGCTAATAAAGGTTAAGGAGGCTTAACAAGGGAAAGTTCATAAAATAGGTAGGCTATTTGGCTAATGTAGTTTAGAGAAACAAAGAATACCTAATCATTTCCATGTTAATGCATGTTATAAAAATTTGGTCTCGAATAGAAAATCAAAAAAAATTAGGATGTATATTTCATGAAAGTCACACATTATCAAAAGACAAAGAGCCTAATATGGATGTGTCAGTATAATAATGCTCAAAATATCATTGGCTTTGTCTACCACTAGATACTACTCTTCTAAAGATAATGAATATCGACCAATCACACAAACAAAACTACATGCTCAAGTTTCCATGAAATTCTTTAGTCAATTCATTCTCTAATCGTGACTATATAATCCTAGAAGCAATAAAAAATGAGAAAATATTTGTTTTGTTTATTTTATTCTCTCTTATTTTGATTGAAAACTTAAAACTGGTAAAAACAAACAATTAAAAGCACGCATGCATAAAGGAAATAAATGCAAAAATTTAAATGAAAAGAAATTAACATCCCTTGAGTTCCCTACCAAGAAACACCTTTATTTAATGTCGCTGGCTTGACTCCTTCTCCTCACATGACAAAATTATAATCTTCTAGTATCACAGTTCGACCCACTTCCATGTGAGCTTGTTTAGGATAGAGCTTTAGTTGATAATCATTCCCATTCAGCATCTTCCCTATCCTTTAACATTCAATCTCTACGGAGTCCATGCATTCTAGAAGGATCTGTTGGGGTTATGTAAATATAGTGCCCTGGAAAGCAAATGTATTTATATATAACTTAATCTTCTTCTAGTTATTTTTGTAATGAAAATATTTATTATTAATAAAACAAATGAGTTTGGTTTTATTTGTATGAGCATTATATAACTAGTCATAAGGTACCAAAATACTTTTGTAAGTAATATATATATATACATGGAGATGTATAGGAAACATATATATTATTAGAATCTAAATTAGTTGATTCACAATTGAATAATCAAGTTGGTTGCTTGATTATAGTTTAGACTGTAGTGTTGCGATTTATCTCCGTGTAGGTAAAGGAGTTTACTTCAAGGGAATGATGAGTTTCATATCATGATAGTAGTTAACAATCGATAATGGCACTATCAAATGAATCTAGAATCACGTATTATTTTTAAAGATTAAATGTAACAGCCCAGACCACCCGTAGGGAAGAGCAAAACTGTAAGGGTGTTGGCCCTAGGGGCAAAGTGGGCAATATTTATAGGCGAGTAGTCTGGGATGTTACAAATAGTATCAGAGTAAGTACCCGAACTATTGTCCCAGCTTAACTGGGCCCTAAAGAGGGCTAGGCCCTAAGGGGGTGGAGAGTGTGAGATCCCACATCAGTTGGAGGGGAGAACAAAGTGTGCCTTAAAAGGGTATGGATACCTCTCCCCCATAAGACGCATTTTCCTGGGGGTGGGAAAAACAAAATCATGAGGGGCTTGACCTGAGGGGCAGCGCAAAGAGGACAATATCTATGAGCGGGTGGTTTGGGCTGTTATAAGTGGTATCAGAGCCAATACTCGAACCGTTGTGTCAGCTGGGCTTGGCCTAAAGGGGGGTGAACAGTGTGAGATCCCACATCGGTTGGAGGGAGAACAAAGTATGCCTTATATAGGTATGGATAGCTATCCCCCCACAAGACGCAATTTTCCAGGGGTAGGAAAAGCAAAACCATGAGGGGCTTGGCCCTAGAAGTAACCTAAAGTGGACAATATCTATGGGAGGGTGGTCTGGGCTGTTACAAATGGTATCAGAGAATGTTCCCGAGCCGATGCCCTAAGGGGGTTGGATTGTGAGATCCCACATCGGCTAGAGAGGGGAACAAAGTATGCCTTATAAGGGTATGGATACCTCTCCCCCTTAAACGTGTCTTCCCTAAAAGGAGGAAGAGCAAAACCGTGAGGGTGTTGGTCCTAGGGGCAACCCAAAGCAGACAATATCTGTGGGCAGGTGGTTTGGGCTGTTACAGATATGCTTTCATTATATTTCATTTGGAATAGTTCATACTGATGAGTTAGTACGTTCTTTTCTAAGTTTATTTGACTTTATTAATACCTTCAAGTGTGTGCCAAATTTCATGAGGAGTTTTATATGGGGATACATTTCTGAATTCATTCCTACCTATAGCATAATATATGAATGGCTTTATTATTTAAAGAAATGAGTATCTTATCTTAAGGTTCCCATTCTTTCTTTAGTTTGGGAACCTTTTTTATAGATTTATAGGAGTCAAGCAGCCACTTGAAAATATTGCTAAACAATCTTGACTTTTGGCTACTAAGAAAAAATTCAGCCTAGTTGACACTAAAGAGAGGAGCTCTACTAATTTTAATCCTTCTTGGTTGTGTGAGGAGGAGGATGAACCTAAGAATTTTGTTGTGATTTATACCCTAGAATTTCACTTTGAAATGCTAATGTAAGAGACCCACTATGGTAGAACTTATTGGTCCCTAACTACACCCAAGAGGGGAAATCAATTAGGTATTGAAAAAATTTTATTTTTATTTTTATTTTCTAACTATTTCTTATCTAATGAATACAATTAAATAAGAATTGATATGTGATACAAATAGCTTAATGTAAATCAAAAAATAATTTAAATATTATAAGAAAGAAGAATGAAAAAGGCTAGAGGTCAAATTGGACCCTAAGCTTTAACTAAATTCAATTTAAACATTAACATTTTAACATGTATATGAAGAACCTCTAATGTTTCACAAAATTTCTAAAAAGACTTTGACTTAACATCTTTGCCAATCGTCCGTTTAAAAACTATAAGTAACTTTATTTATTAATTTTTTATGGGTCTCATGTCATATATGGATATTATCTGGCAAATACGTTAAAAACAATTTATGGGTCCTATTTCATATGCTCTTACCTTTCCCTCTCTTTCTCTCTCTATATTTTCTTTATCATCCCTAACTATTCATCAAGCACTACTAAAATTAAAAAATAAAGAAAAAAACTCTCTTTAACCTCTCTCTACACCATTTCCATCTCTTAATCTTTCTCTCTGATGAAATATCCTATTCCTACCAAATGAGAACAATTAAACTTACAACTACTAAACTAACAAAATTTCCGCTAAGAACCTAATTACTATTTTCCAGCTCCTGTGCTCATAAGACCTCATATCATACTTTATAGGTTCACTTATCTTCATCTATTTCTCTAAGGACTAATAAACACTAGAAACCTAAAATTCCTAATACATCCCCAAATGCTCTATAGCACTCCAATTGACCCTCTCCTAACCATCCTATCAAAAACCTACTAAAGAAAATCACTCAACTAAATAGAAAAGAAAATAATTTTTTAGGAAAGAAAAAGGGAAATTGCCATATAAATAATTGCTCTTTGGTTAAGAAACTTAGGTTTAGGTGCTCAAGAAGGGAAAGGTGTAAGAAAAGGGCAATAGAAATATTATTAGAGATTTTACTTTGGTGACAAGAGATAAAGGAAAGGTGGGTTGATTTGTTAGAATAAGAGTGGATTAGGCCAGGCATAATATTTTCTATATAGGATAGGGAAAATGAACATATTGATGAAGTGGTATTGCCATAGGAGAGAGATGAAGGAACTAAGGGGAAGGGAGAGTTGGGAAAGAGAGGAAAAGAAGGTTTAAAGCTACAACATTGGATGAATTGACAATAGAGGATAAGGAGCTGAGGAGATTAAGCAAATAAGGGAATTTTTTAAAGGGAAAGGATAAGAGTTCCAAAAGTAGGGTTAATAAAGGAAGATATATATAAAATTCATGATAAATGGAAGAAAGAAAAGTTAGGAGCCATCGCCTATCAGAGAAAATGCACATGAAAATAGTCACACCAGTACACTAATAATACTAATGTTTATTTGGTGAGAAAAGTTTTAAAAGCATGGGTGATCAAATTGTGATGTTTTTATAGAACAATACATCAGCCAAGGTTTCTACAAACTCTCAATACATCAATTTTGATAATAACCTACATTGATTGACTACTGACCTATATAAATTAACCAATCACTTTTAAATCATGATTCTAACATTGTTAAATGCTAAATCTTCATTTTTCAATGAAAATAATTTTCAAAATTTTCCATAAATGATGTTTTAAAGTTTTAAAGGATTTCTTTAAAATCAAAATTTTAATCTCTCTTAATGAATAAAAATACTCATGCAATTAGTTAAAATGATGATGTATTTATACATAGTAGTAAGCCTTTAAGATTATCAAATTCAATAAATGAAAGTGTAGTAAACATTACAAATTATTTATAACCTTGATATGCCTTAATCTTTTTTGTCCTTTACTTTTATCATTACTTTGAATGATTCAACTTTTTAGCAACTTTATAAAATTTCTCTTGATTTATACATGGCTAAAATTTTCTCTCATTTTGCTACATTAGTGGTACTTATATTTTACTATTAACAAAATATTGATCCCTTTTTCCATCACCACCATTCTTGGCTATGTCATTCATTAAGTAATTCTTCCATATTTACCTAAAGAGATACATAAACCCAATAAAACCAAGGTAAATTTCAATATAGAATATAAAAATATTAAGGACAATATATGCATTTTTCATGCATATCAAATATCCCTATACTTAGAACTTTTCTTGTCATTAAGAATATCAATATCAATAACAATCAATCTAATCAAGTCCCAATTTTTAGGAAATTTAACATTTTCATCAAAGCAATTAAGAGTAAGAATCATCTATCTAACCACATTATTCATTAATAACCAAAGATTATAAAATTTTTAACTAACTTGTAATTTAGTTTGATCTAAACCAACAATCCTGCAAAATTCACTCAATTTAAATGATTTGACCTTGTTTGTAAAAGGAAACTATTAAGTAACAAGTTTTAACTTATGATCACTTAATAAACCATATTAAAAGTAGGTTAAACATCTATTTTTGGAATCTTTTCCATGGGATGAGAGGCTTGTTTGAAACATCATCTAAACCTTTTAATACGAGGTAAATACCTTTTCATGAATATCCCTAGTTACTCAACTATGTCACAATTTCAAATAGCTAATAACACCATATTTTTAGCTTCAAAATTTTCAAAGGTGAAATCAATAAAACAAATTTACTAATACTCTATATATCCATAATATTTGCATCATATATGAAGTATTAAACTACTGACAAGTTAAACTCAAACTCAATCATCTTAAATAATACACAAGGTCAATGTATTAAATTAAGCATCAAATTTATAATCATTAAATTAAATTGGAACTAGCATCAAATTTATAATCATTAAATTAAATTGGAACTAAGCTACTCATTAATGATTACATTTATCAATATAGCCTAGCTGAATTAAAATGCAATATAACTTCCTATGAATCCTCCTAATCACTATTATGTTATTATTTATTTTCTTAGAGATATTAATCTAATTGTTATTAGATTAATCTCTTTAAGAGACATGTGGCTTAGAATAGTTTAAAATGACCCCTCTCTCATACTTAAATTATACATTGTCCTTAGTGGTCATATGTAAAATACAAAGCAAGATATCAAGTACATAAAAGTAGGTAAAAAGAGGAAAATATGAAATTTTAGGCAACTACTTTAAAAAAATGTTCCTTACAATTTAAAGTGAGTGTGAAAATTTGAGAATTTTTCTAAATACATTATATAAAAACTAATAAACCAAAATAGTGAAATGAAAAATATATTAAAAATAAATAACACAATCACACGTTGAAAAGAAAAATAACATAATTAAAATTTTAAATTATTCAAAATATATAGGAAATAAATCAAAATAAGTTTATAGCAAAACATATAAAAAAAAGAAGAAGAAAATTAGTGGTTAGCCTCACTGTCATCTTTAATAAGAAAATTATCTATTTCAACTATTGAAACCTAGGGATAACGATAAGGGGATGAATAGATTGTTTATTCTTGATGTGAAGTACAATATCTTCAATCGTATCCAAAAATAACTACCACTATGAAGGCTTTATATCTTCAACTTTCACTTACTTAACTAGTTAAGGCCTTCCCCCTTTTGACTCCTATGTTGTAGTTTGTTGTGGCTCACTGGCTTTCTCTATAGTGACACCTTCACCGAAATTTCTACCTTTTTTACTTACCAAGACATATTTTCAAGTGACCTTCCTAACCAAGCCCATGTATCTCATAATTTTAATGTTAACAAAGAATATACAACATTATAGTGTCTATTAAAAGAGAATAGAAAGTTCTTATTGTTAGTAATGTGCCCTAGGCCAATGGACATTTGTGATTCATATATTAACATTATGATTTGTTAATAATCTATTATGAGGTATTCCTTTCATATATGCATGTATTTCGTTTATGTAATGTGATTTACATTCCATGAATGGTATTAGA
>JANZLC010024185.1:0-27083 GCA_026413385.1 Erythroxylum gracilipes
TGAGTAAATGAAAATGTGAAAGTGTATTGAATGTGAATAACGAATTGAAATGATTGTGAATATGATAGTGGAATTGCATTGAATGTGAAATTGTATTGGATATAATTGTGAAGTGAAATAATGAAATTGAATTATGGCATAATAGGAATGAATATTGTATTGTGTGATTGGGTGAGCCATCGATGATGGTCACTCACTGAGTTCGCAAAACTCATCAAAATTTGCATCTATTTTTCAGGTTTCAGAAGAGACCCCGTTGTGCAATGGGAGTAGATTTACTGCTCACAATAATAAGATAGAGGTGGTCGGGATCAATTCATATCTGCATTAGGGTTTTTGTATAAAGTGTATTCCGCAAATGTTTGTACAGTTTATATGTGAACATTTCAGTTTGTAGTAAGTGCTGAAATATGGAATGTTGAATAAATGGGATTTTTTAAATGCGAATATTATTGTGCATATCAATGTGTATCGATGGATAATGATTATAAGTGAGATGTGCATTGAAATGGGCCCCAATGACCCAAAATGAAATGATTTATGATTAACAAGATTTGTTTTAAAAGAAAAAAATGTATACGAAATTTGGAATGATTACTTTAGCATGCCATCCTCGCGGGTCACGGACTCGGATATCACCGTCGATATCGGGTTCGGGTCTTGCGGGAGTGGGGTGCTACATGTTTCTTTGCATCATTCATCTCGTTATTTTGTGGTTCGTCTAAATGATTTTCTTCAACGTCTTCATTTTCATCAATTTCTTCATTTGTAAGAAGTAATTCATCATCTTCATCATAAGGAGAAAACTCATCATCCTTTTGAGCATTTAACCTTTATGAGTAGCCATTGAAACAATTACAATTTTGCCTTCATATCGGTGGTTTCCACCCTGCAATTATTAAAACAAGATGGAAGTTTAAGTCTGCAGTCGGTACAATTAGGGTATCTATAAGGACGAACACAAAACCTTTAGATACATCTCAGATTAGACAATATAATTAGCGTAATTGCTTAAAGGAATCTGCTTTACTACCACACACATTGTGCCTTGGCATTCAAGTCTCAGAAATTGGTGATTTTCAAACGACATTAGATCAAAAGTGCAGCTGGGAATTCGATAAAAACAGTAGATACAACTAATAATTGCTCGAAACTGATGATAGAAAATAGAGGACATAAAAGGACCCAGATGAGTTAGATAAATAAGTTAGAAAAGCAACCTTGTTTAGAGACAAAAGTTGTGCCAAAAGAAAAAGAGGTCAAGCAAACTCACGTTGCTCCGAAAAGAGAATTCTTTTGGAGTTTAGTGATCTCAGAACCAGATTGGATGTCCTCAATGAAAACTGTCAAGCTGGAAATTAACAGAATTAGCTACTAGTGGATATCATGATATCAAGATGTAGTAGACTAGACAGAACATTTCGCATACCTACAAACATCTGAAACTTGACATACTTCAAGACTACTGGTTTTCCCTATAAATTGTGAATGAAATACAAGCAATTAAGTTGTAATTTTATTGATGCTATTTAAACAATAGGGTCAACTATAGAAATATCAGTATAACAGCAGCACAATATTGAATACCTTGAGATCATCACAGGGAAAGTTAAGTTTACAGATACCTTCTTCTTCAGGACCTTTTATTACAATAAAAAATAGTTTAACAACTTGAAGGAAGGGTATATAAATCAATAGATGCTCATCCGCATCACTCCCCAAATTCAAGGCGTCATCCTCCCTATAGCCCTAAGTCCATAATCGGAAAGATAAACGAGTATTTTAGTGTTCACAATAGATTAAAGAAGAAAATTCCTAATTTCTGATAAAAGAGTCCAAGACACGTGAGTCCAACAGATCTACCTGATTCATCTTGAAACTCAGTACCCAAGAATGTATTCCAATCCACTCCCCCAACGCCCAGTTCCCAAAATTCAAAAAATCACCACTAATTCTAAAATGAACCAAACATCAATAAACAAAAGACAGAAGAATACCCAGAAAGGGAAAAAGAAAAACCTGAGAACATGGCCACTTGTTCTTTGAATAGCACTGGTTGATTCTGATGCCATGGATTAACTTCCTGATCAAAAGCTTGAGTCTTGAGAGGAAAAGGAATAAGGTTTCGGGTTCAGAGAGACGCAGACAACACACAGAGAAGATGAGTTTTTGCTGGGAGTTTGTATAAACAGAAAACCAAAGAAGCAGAACAGTCTCTTAATTTTCGATATGTACGTAACTAACGCAAAACTATCTACCCGAAAAAGCTAAAATAATGGCTTTTCTGAAAAGCTCCAAATTTAAGCTTTTAAAAAAGTTGTATTCTAGCTTTTGAAAAAATTATTTCTACTTAAAAAGTACTTTTGAAGTTTACAGCCAAACACTCATTTTTTCTTAAAAACAGCTTTTGCGGTAGAAAAAAGTACTTATACACTCTCCAAAAGCTGAATCAAACGGGCACTTAATACACATACGGGTCAACTTTGCATACTAAATCTGATAAGATAAATGGCAAAAATTAGGCAACACTTCCTTCCATAAAGTTATTCTCCAATGTCTTACGTTTCTATTGACACCAAAATCACTTAATTGGGTTCAATAATTTGGAAGATATGCACAACTTCTATCCAGAAATTCAATATCTTAGAGGAAGAATCAACGTTCAAATTCTTGACACAATTTGTAATCTATATCTCTAGTTTACTCCAAATTAAAAATCATCTTATTTAGAATCCTACAGATCAAGATATCCTCAAAATACAGGAACATGTTCAGTAAAATTTCCAGTTCATGCTCTTCCAACCGATACCCTTACTTTGATTAGATTAATCTTTTTTGAGTCAAAAAAAAGCTATAATTTATATAGAGAGATAGAGAAATGTGTTATGAATCCAATGCTTCAAAAATCAGGTCATTTGGAGGTTAGACGACAAAGTTATGGTTGAAAGAATCAAATAAGGTTCTATCCAAATAAGATGAAGCAGATAGCAGATGAAACAAAAAGTAGACGAAGCAGAAAGCAGACGAAGCAAAAAGCAGATGAAGCGAAGTCAACTTAAGACGAAGCAAAGCCAACTTAAGACAATGCAACTCTTAAGAAGAAGTAAAATCAACTTAAGACGAAGCAAAGTCAACTTAAGACGATGCAACTCTTAAGACGAAGCAGAGTCAATTAAAAACGAAGCAAAGTCAACTTAAGATAATGCAACTCTTAAGACGAAGTATAGTCAACTTAAGACAAAGCAAAGTCAACTTAGGACGATACATATAACTTAAGACGAAGTAGAAGTCAACCTAAGATGATACAGATGGTAAGATGAAGCAGAAGTCAACCTAATATGATACAGATGGTCAACTTAAGACGAAGCAGAAGTCAACCTAAGACGATACAGTTGGTCAACTTAAGATATACAAATGGTCAACTTAAGATGATACTATCTATACTCCTCAACTCAAAATCCTTTTTCTTGAACATCTCTAAGTTTTCATCAACTCACGTATAAACACTTATATATTCATACATGCACAGTGAAGAAACAGAGCATATCACCTTTCCATAACTAATTCTCTACACTAATCCTATACATCATTTCATTGTTACTTCAACTCTAAGAACCATCTCCACAACATCTGATCACTAACAATCCATCAAAAACCAAATAACACCATATCCACAATTTTCATCCCCTTAATATAGTGTTCAAGAATATAAATATATGTAAATGCCATGATCATGCACTGGCGATAAATTCATCAACTTTATTTCGAAAGGCCACAACTCTAACAATTTTATTCACTACTTACTTGTTGAAGACTCCAAAAGCTTCAACTATCTTTAAGCCCTAACTCCATACAAAATTACGTAAACCACTGTGAACACTAACCAACTTCTGGTTTTCTTTCTTAAGGAAAAAGAAACACTTAGCAGTGGAGGAAGTGGTGAGGGATATTAAAAAAAAAAAGCAAAGTTAACTCTTAGAAGGAGTTTTGATGGAAAACTCTACGTATGGGAAGAAATTCGGAGAAGATGATAACAAGGAAAGAACTTAGGAAAAGAACAAACCCCTTTTTAACTCTCGGATAACTCAAACTTACTTCTGGCAAATAATAAAGGTCATTTTTCCTAAGGTCCAACTCTAACTAGGTTTCTTTTGAAACTAACTCTATTAATTCTATCTTTACAATCTAACTATTTCTAACTCTTCTTTTGATTTCTTTTCCCCTGTTTTATATAATACTCTATAAATTTTGAAATAAATCCTAAATTCACCAAAATTCACAAGTATATAATTCCTCTAATCAATAAAATTTCCAATATAAATAAATTCCAAATTCACAAATTTCCCAAAAATCACAACTCAGTCCAATTATACTCGAAAAATGTCATTGAATGCATATACAGTTATATGAATGTGCAAAAATGTGAACTTATGCATGACATAATTTTTTTTCCCTAATTTCTTAGTGATTTCTCATAATTCGCTATTCTAGCCTTAACATTGGTAATGGGATGTTACAACTCTCCCCTTCTAAAAAAATTTCGTCCTTGAAATTATTATCTACTTGATCAAAAAGGTAGGGGTACTAAGTTCTCACATGATTCTCCGTTTTCCATGTGGCTACCTCATCAACTAGATGCCAGATGCGGTGCGATGGATGAATATGTAGATCTTAGATCTACTAATGCATATACTTCAAAATGAAAAATATTCACTACACCAGCTACCGCATCTGGAGAGTTCAGCACTTCCTGTGTGGTGATAGCATAGACCCTGGCTTGAAGTTGTGGCTGGTTACTCTGCACCTCAGTCCTGACACTGGGCTCTACTAACTAAGTTCTACCTCTACCTCTGCCTCTCTTTGTAGGTCTGCTAACTCCACTCTGTTGAGTCGAAGTCTCAATCATAGCTCCTCTTCTAGCTTTAAACTGTGATCCTGGCATCTCCGGACAATCTCTGATCTGATGCTCATAAGAGCCACATCGAAAACAAGCCCCAGTTTCTCTCCAACATTTACCACCATTCTTTTTTCTACAGTACTCACACTCAGACAGTTGTTGAGACTGGTTGGAGGACATTTGTCCACTACCTCTCCTAGTCTGGACAAATTCACTTTTTAAACGGGATCCGGATTGTCTCGATCTAGTCTGGAATCGAGATGATCTGTTTTGGCATTTCCTGAAACTTCTGTCAGAATCAATCTAAAATTCATCCTGCTTCTTGCCTCTATCTTCCTGTCTACTCTTTCCTTGACTATCCTTCAACAACTGTTCAATTCTGATTGAGGCTGCCCGAAGTTCCGTAAGGCTACCCAAATTAGAAATAGTAAGCCTCGTCCTGATCTCCATATTCAAACCATCCTCAAATCGTCTACATTTATCTTCTTCAGTTGGGATCAATGCAATTGCATACCTCATCAACTCATTGAACTTTATTTCATACTCTGCTACTGAGAGCCTGCCTTGTTTCAGATCCATAAACTCTTTCATCTTTCTGTCCATATAAATCTTCGACATGTAATTCTTTTAGAAGACTCTCAAAAAATCACTCCAGGTCAAACTATAAGGTCTGGTGGTACTGCCCGGGACAGTCTTCCACCACTGGTATGCAGGACCTTGCAGTAGTGAGACAGTATAGTTAAATCTCTCATTTGCTTCACAATTCATCTGGTCGAACACTCTTTCAGTTCGCTCTAACCACCCTTCTGCCTCAACTGGGTCTGTACTCCATAGAAGTCTACAGCCCCTTGCTTCCTCAGCTTATCATATCTCCTTTCTTGCCTTACGGGAATTCTCATAGGCATTTGAGCAAATTCAGGTACAGGAGACTCTACATTGGCTCCTGCAGACTCTATGTCAGCTGACTCACCAATTAGATTTCCTATAGAAGGTGACCTATAACAAACAAAAGTAGTGATCACTGCCTAAATATCTCACTATTTATCATATCTCAACTCATATTTGTCCCTAAAGATGCTAAACCATGCTCTGATACCACCAATGCAACATCCCACTACCATAAGGCAAATACCTGAATACCCGAAAGATATTCAAGTACATACTCTATGATAATGGTATGCTGGAGCAAAAGAAAATCCAACTTACACATGGCATCATCTAACATACTCAAAAGTCACTAAATTTTAAAACCATTGATTGCATTCATTCACAATTCTTACACTGTTTTCATCATAAAAAAAATCACAAAACCTCTTGCAGTTTCTAACAAAACTACAAAATAAAAGACTCCACACTCCTGGGATCGGCTGATAGACCTCTGAGCCATAATAAAATCCAAAAGGGTCCTTTAGTCCTGTCTAAAACACCAAGTCTCCTGTCTCATTGCAAATTTTGATGAGTTTTGCAAACTCAATGAGCGAACCATCATTGATGATTTCACCGGATCACAAACACAAATCATATATTGCACAAATAGTCATTATAAACACACATTTATTTTTCAGACACTCACATAACATGGCATATCATATAGTCATTCAATACAGCTTTGCAAATCATTCATGAATTTCAGTCTTATGATGTTATATGCATGAGACTCACATTCGTTCTTATTGTTGTGACCAAGTGCCTATCACAAACTTATACAAATACTGGCCTATAGAGCTCAGTCAGAACAGAATCACGGAGTATAGCTCTACATGCAGAATCAGAAATCACAGAGCAAAGCTCTACGTGGAAGCATTTCATACTGGAAACTTAAGTCACAATGCCTTTATCTGAACATGCATTTTATGAAATACATCAAATACATATATGTCATATTTCACAATCACATATGATGCTCAAACAAAGCTCGTAATCATCGGACCTAAGTTCGACATTCAACTTTCGTTAAGAATCAAATGTCATTCAGAAATTCATATCAAATCAAAACACTTCCAATACATGCCCAACTATTCAGTAATATGAAAGTTTAACAAATCAAATTAATTGAAAATAAATCAATCCTAGGAAATCATCTAGGTTGACTCACAGTATGCTCTAATATGCTATTACCTGGATGAACTGTCAATATCTGTTTGGCATCCGCTTGGCTCCTCTAGATTATACAAAACACATGTACAAATATCACATTTTTGCACCAATGTACAATTATTCCTTAATGCAGACATGTTCTAACCAAGCAGCTTAATAAAAACATGACTTAGTCGAGTAACTGGATCGACATTCATCATGAATGTTTGCCTTTGTTTAAAAGACTAGGTCCGTGTCCACAAGAAAAAATATGGTTTCTAATAAAACCTACCAAACTTGTAAATAGCTTGACTTTTCATGAAAACATACTTAGGAGTAGTTACAAAGATTGAAGGACCAAATAATTATTAGTGTATGTGTACAATTGAAAAGGTTAATAACTTGACATTTGGGTTCTGATTAAATATGTATATTTAGTCTAGAGTGTTAGAGTTATGTAAATATAGTTCCCTAGAAAGCAAGTGTATTTACATATAACTTAATCTTCTTCCAATTGAATTTTGTAATGAAAATATTTATTATTAATAAAATTAAAGAGTTTGGTTTTATTTATATGAGCATAATATAACTAGTCATAAGGTACCAAGATTCTTTTGTATGTAATATGCATATACATGGAGATGAATGGGAAACATGTATATTATTAGAGTCTAAATTAATTGATTCACTGTTGAATAATCAAGTTGGTCGCTTGATTATGGTTTAGACGGTAGTGTTGTGATTTATCTCCCTATAAGTAAAGGAGTTTACTTCAAGGGAATGACGAGTTTCATATCATGATAGTAGTTGACTATCAATAATGGCACTATTAAATGAATCTGGAATCACGTATGTTTTTAAAGAATAAAGTAGGTCGTTTCTTTAATCTCAAAACATACACTTTAACAATTGTTTATTACGGACCACAATCTTGACGAGTGTTGAACTCATATGTGTTTCATTATACTTTTTGAGATGATCAGAATGGATTTTTACAGAGTATCAATCCAGTGTCTGCATGTTGAAATTATTAATTGAAACATATATCAGGGAACATTCACTCAAATAAAGAGTTTATAGTGATATCATCATTTCTAGATGTTTTACGGGGATTGGTGATTAAACTAGCACCAATAGTTTGATGGACTAGCTACCCATCAATTCTTAACACCAAGATGAGATCTTATGTGTTAATCACCATATACAGTAAAATGGGAGATCTAAAAGGAAAAACCAACATAAGGGCAAAATGGTAATTTCACCCCCTTTATTGTGCAGATGGCTATAATATAGTTCATAATAGAGTTTGCAATTGGACATCTAATTAGAAACATGTATTCTCATAATATTTAGTAATTTAAGAGCTCAACTATTTGTCTTTAGTGGAATGACATTTGGTTAATAAGTTGGAATTAATTCTAATAAGATTAAATTAATTTCGGGCTTATTGGAGCTTGAATTATATAAGTCCAATTAGATTCCCCACTTAGCTTCTAAGAACATTATCAAGGAAAGTAAGAAAAATAAATAGAGGTTTATAAAAAGAAAAATGAGAAAGGAAAGAAAGGAGTGACTGAATTAGATTCGGAATACCAAAACTAGAACAATTTAATTAAGAATTAATTAAATTGGGTCTTAAAGCCTATGATTAAATGTTGGGTTTACACTAATTAATTGTTAATTAGAAGCCCAAATGAAAATTGAATATTGGGCTGGACTTTAGTTTGATTTGATTAATTAGACTAATTAAATTGAAACGAAGTTATTAAAGATAAAACGAGGGCAAATTTCAGTTAAATGGACTAAATGAACAGCTACACATTTAAGGTGGGTTTTTATCATGCTCCATCAAATGGTTTAATGGTGTCATAATTAAATGCAGTAATGATCTTTTAATGATGACACGCAATCTTTCAGCATTCATTTGATTAAAGAAGGAAGAGGTGAATTTGATGTACTCTCTCCCTTCTTTCATCTCATAACCGAAAATGAGAGGGTCTCATTTGGGTTATTGATCTTCTCATATATCCATCTTAAATAAACAAGAGTATCTCATTTATTGGCCTCTTTTTCATTTTGATTAAAAGAAGGAAGTAGTGCATTTGTTGCTCTCTCTCCCTTCTTTCATCATATAACCGAAAATGAGAGTGTCTTGTTTTGGCTTTTTGTCTTTTCATCTAGCCATATTAAACAAATGAGAATGTCTCATTTATTGCCCTCTCTTTCATTTTGATTAGAAAAAAGAAGTGGTGCATTGGTTGGTTTTTACGACTCCCCTCTCCTTTCTTTCATGATCTAGCTGAAATTAGGAATGAGAGTGTCTCATTTTGGTTCTTTGAACTAATTGGTCATAAAGAGAAAACCTCTATAATATTTCTTCTCCTTTCCTACCAAAGGATCTTGTTAACCAATTTGTCCAAAGAGAACAAGTGGTAGATCGAATTGGTTGAGGATACAATAGCGTGGAGAGGATACAATAGCGAGGAGTTAAAGTTGTAGCAAATAAGTCTGTAAAATTTCGATCATGTTCTTATGTTATTTATTTTTCTAATACCATATCATGTATGGATTAAAACATGTTGATTTGGTTTTCATTCTGCTGCGTTTTGATTTTGGAAAAAGTTTTTGAAATCTACCATTTAACCAAATCTAGTATGCTATTATTTTTCGATCCAACACTAGATACTTCTAACACAGAACCCTGAAGCATATCTTCTAATATCTGGATAACCCGTTCAGATTGTCCATCTGTTTGGGGATAGAAAGCGGTACTAAACTTAACTTGAGTAAATAAAGCCTTTTGCAGACTTTTCCAGAATCTCGAAGTAAATCGAGGATCACGATTAGAAATAATAGATAGTGGTACCCTATGCAACCTCACTATCTCATTAACATATATATCTGCTAGCCTATCCAAAGAATAATCAGGACGAATAGGTAGAAAATGAGCAGACTTAGTGGACTTATCTACAGTCACCCATACAACGTCATACTTCCTTTGAGTGAGAGGAAGTCTAGTGAAAAAATCCATAGTAATGTTATCCCATTTCTATTGAGGAATTGAAATAGGTTGTGACAAACCAGATGGAACCTGATGCTCAGCTTTAACTTGCGACATGTCAAACATTTGGATACATAGTCTATAACATCACGTTTTATACCTGACCACCATTAATGCTGCTTTAGATCTTGATATATCTTATTTCTACCATGATGCATATTAAAGAAAGTATTATGGGCCTCAAACAATAACTTTCTCTTCAATTCATCATTTACTGGCACACACAATCGATTTTTGTGATTGAACCCAAGTTTTCTATATCAATTGGTGACAATTTCGTGGTTTTTATTATACTTCTTGGCTCTTATTTTTAGATTTTGAGCTTAATTTAACTCTTGAGTGCTTGTCTTGAATTAATATAATTTGAAGGTAAAATTGTCACAAATAATTAGAAATTGCACTAAATTGATTTTCTTAGAACAATTGATACTGCAAACTACTATTTTTTATTGTAGGAGATTTAAGAAGTAGAGCCAAGGAGTGAAGAATAAGAGCACAAGTCAACAAGTCAATGGGGTGCAACAGGCAAGTTCGTCGGGGCGACGTTGATGTTTTGCCGCGGCAACATCTGCATATCTCTGAAGAAGCCTTTTGGGAAAAGTTTGTTGCGGTAAAGATAATGTTTGCGTCGCGGCAAAAGTGGAAGTTGACTGAATAAATCTTTAGAGAAAAGTTCACAGCGGCGAAAGCATCCTCTCGCCGCAATGAAACCTTTGAATTGGCACTGACCCAAACCATTTTCAAAAAATTAACCGACTATGCAACCCGATCCATCAACCCATTTTATGAAAAAGACCTAGTTTAGGCTAACTTACAGTAGAAGGGAGAGCCAACACCTCCATCATTCATTTCCATCATTTTGATATAACTCCATCTTCACGCACACACCATCGTCTTCTCTCATCCATACCATTTTTTTCTACTTTTCATCGTCGACTGCTACCATGGGTATCTCTAGTGGGTTCTTAGTTGTGAAGTCTCTTAGAGCTATACGTGGCTAGGCACCTCTTTCCTCTTGAAGATGTCGCAATGGCTTGAGTTCAATGGGCTTAAAACGGGAGTAGCTTAATCTATGTTTAGCTATGATTTATGAACTTCTAGGTTTAGGATTTGTAATTTGTAGTTGAACATTTTTTATTAGAGTTTAATCAAATGTTGGATATTCAATGTGTGGTTGAGATTTGTTGATGTAGAACTTTGAGCTTAAATATATGAAGTATCATATATGTCTATTTGTGATCTTGTTGAATCTCTTTTATCTTGCTTAGTTGTGCTTGATATTGAGTTGATTTGAGATCCCAAAGTGACTTGTTGCATTGACTTACCCATTACACACACTAAGGGCATTTAACAAAGTCTTAGAAAATGGAGTTCATTGATTAAGACCTTGGACTTAAAGAGTTTTTAAGGTTTACCATTTAAAACTTAGTGATTTCCACTCCCATCGAAAATTGATTTTGAACTATGATAGCCAACTCATTTTCAAGAGGATACTATAACCATTTGATCATTGTCATTATCTTACTATTTTTCCATTCCAAAAAAATCCAAAATTACTTTTTACACAATTTTTCTTACAATTCCATTTATTTCTGTTAAGGTTTCCAAAGATCAAAACCCCCTCCTTACTAATTTAGCTTGCATTTCATGACATATAAGTTAGCTTAGGTCCATTCGTTAGGTTGCGATTAAGTGAGACAACCCGAGGTTGCATCCTATGTTGCAATCCTTGGATTTTATTTTTGATTTGACCTCTAAGGGAAAGAACTAAGATCCGAATCAAACTTCTTCAACATCCGAGAGACGGTTATTTGAATGAGGTATATGAGTTCTGGAAGAATGCGAAGGTGGTAGACAACACCTTTGTATCGATGGTAAATGGGTTGTCGGTAATAATCACACAAGATTATATTGTGAAGGCTATTGGGTGTCCAAATGAAGGAGCAGAACTGTTTAACAATGCAGATTGGATTGCTCAAAGTCATATAGACAAAACCAACATCAATCAATAACTATATGGATCTAGTAATCCAGGAGTCAATAAGTCTTCAACCTTCCTTCCGATGGCTAGGGTTCTCCATTCACTTCTTCTCCATTGTATCTTACTAAGAGCAGGATCAAAGGACTTGGTGGCAATGAATGATGAACATTATCTATTTCATTTACTCACTCACCAAACGGTTAATCTTCTGTTCTTGATTCTAAAGTACATGATAAAGGCTAGGGAGGATTATCATTTGAAGAGTAGTTCTTTACCTTACGGTATGTTGTTATAAAGATTCTTCAAAGAATCTGGAATCCTACTTGATAGAGGAAACAAAGTAAAGATGAATGTTAAGAGTGTTATCAATGCCTCTAATATTCACAAAATGGGGATCAAGAGTGAAGCCGAAGCGGATGTAGATTTTACACCAAAAGCACAGTCTAAGGGGGAGCTTTTAGTAAGATGAAGCAAGAATATCAATAGAGAAAAAGGTTGAACAATCATCTGATGTGCAGATACAAGCCAAGAAGTTTCTAGGAAGGAAGGAAAGCAAGGTTCAATAACCAAATCACCAAGTGTCTTTAAAGAGGAAGGCTAAGACGGTCCAATCAAAAAGGCCTGAGAAGTCAAGAAGGTCACCAAGATTAATGACCTTGCGACAACAAGAACAGAAGAAGCAGAAAGTTCTGATTCTTAGTGGAGATTCTGAAAGTAAAAAGGAGCAAGAGCAACAGTAGCAGCCTACCAAATCAATTGTCTCTATCCCTCAGACTCAATCAGCACAATCGTCTAGAGAGATAGAGATAAAAAGGAAGTTAGTATTTGAGAAGAAGAAGCCTCAACAACAACTCTCTTCCAAATCAGTACAAGAACAAAAAAAGACGAAGCTTGTTCAGAAGAAGGTTTTGTCATCTGATGTTCCACAAAAGACACAGACTGTTAAACAATAGCTAGTACCTTACAACCCTCCTCAACCGATAAAGAAAGAATATTTGAAGATGAAGGTCATAGAAGAATCAACAACTGATCGTAATAGAAGTTCAATTATCATCATAGAACTTTCTAAACAGACAGTTAAGGTTCAAGTTGAATCTATAACAGTAAATGATCAGACGATACATCTTCTAAGTCCTGAAGAACAAAGACTATATAGTATTCTGAGAGATGAAAAGACAGAACCATATCCAATGAAGATTACTAAAGATCCTTATACAATCTATCCAATAACAAGCAGAATGACAATCAAGATTGTACCAGATGTACAACCTAGATGCCCAGCACCAGTGATAAGCAAAGAAAAAGGAAAGAAGAAGAAGTTTCTGGAAGGACACGAAAATGATCTCACAGAAGAAAAGATTCAAGTGGCAGTGAAGAACATAGACGATATATGTCATGCAACTCAACTTGTAGGTGTCTATGTATCACATCATATATCAAGGGAATCAGGAAGTAATTTTGGAACATCTACCAAAGACGAAAGTTTCAAGGCAGTTGGCACAATATCAGAAGCAAGGTACAAAAGTATCACAATTGAAGGTATCGATTTTAACTTAGAAACCTTTGTGCATTTACTCATTCATTTTAAACCCTTAGGTTTCATTTCTTCAGTTAAATCTATTTTACACCTTCTAGGGCAACCAATTTACAAATTACCTAGACCTGATGATCTTGATATCCCTGAAGGAAAATAACCTTTCAAATTACCCTCAATCAAAATCATAAAAATAGACGATTCACCTAGAAAGCAATTTGTTTTTGAACATCCGCTTAGTGAATACTACAAGATGCTACTGTTAATTTGGAGTTCTTGAAGAATTTCATCAAATGGAATGAAGCTAGTAACAACCAGACAAAAGTTCAAGAAGCCTTAGCTAAAAACATTGAAGAAATTAATACTAAGGTTGATGAACTAGGTGATGTAGTGGGTGATCTTCATGAGGAAATAGCACTTCTACGTGTGATTGAGCCCAAGTTTATTATATAAATTGGTGACACTTTCATGGTTTTTACTATACTTTTTGACTCCTATTTCTAGATTTTGTGCATAAATTGACTCTTAAGTGTGTACTTTTATTTTATGTAATTTGATAGTAAAAATTGTTAGAAATTGGTATTAATTGCACTAATTAATTTCTCTAAGAACAATTGATACTGCAAATTGCTATTTTTGATTGTAGGAAACTCAAGAAGAATGTGTGCATTCAAAGAAGGCTGAAGTGAAGTCAACAAGAGAAGGCACTACAGGGAGTCCGCAGCGGCAAAGTATCTGTCGCCGCGATAAAATACAAAGAAATTCAGGCTGAACTTTCGGGAAAAGTTCACCGCGGCGAAGATTAATTCTTTCGTCACAGCAAAAGATCCAGCAATGAAGCAAAACCTTTCGGGAAAAGTACGCCATGGAGAACTTATCTGTCACCGCGGCGAACCGTCAAAAATCTGAACCAAATTTAGAAAAATCACTCACTGTGTGACCCAACCCACCGATCCTACATTTAAAAACCTACTAAATTAGGTTACCAGGAGCAACACACACTACACAGAAGGGAGAGCCCACAATAGACGAAAACATTACATACATACACACTCTCGTCTCTCTCACTCGACCTTCATCCATCACTTCCTTCCATTTTTCATCGCCGCCTTCACCATCTGCTGCTACTGCCATGGATGCTATTGGTGGGTTTCCAGTCTTGAGTGCTCCTGAAGCGATGCTTGGCTAAGCACCATTTCCTTTTGAAGATGTAGCAATGGCTTGAGTTCAATGGGCTTCAAAGGGGAGTAGTTTATTCATGTTTGACTACATTGTTATGAACTCCTTAGTTAGGATTTATGCTTTGTAGTTGGATTTTCTTGATTATATTTTAATCAAGTGTTGAACAATGTGTTGTGTTATGGGATTTATTGATGTAGAACTTGGAGCTTTAATATATGAAGTCTTATATATGTCCTTTTGGTGATTTTGTTAATTCTCTTTTATCTGCCTAGTTGTGTTTGATATTGAGATGATGTTTCATTTCAAATGGACCACTTGCATTAACTTACCCATTACACACACTAAGATGCATTCAACAAGGTTTTAAGAAATGGAGTTCGTTGATTAAAACCTTGGACTTAAAGAGTTCTTTAAGGTTTATCATTTGAAAACTTAGTGATTTTTACTCCCACAAAGATTTATTCTGAACTATGATAGCCAAAGCTCATTTTTTAAGAGGATTTTATCATATTTGATCATCGTTTGAGTTTTCAATTCCTTTTGCCCAAAAATACCTTCTTATATAAGTTTCTTTCAATTAGCTCAATTTAGTTAGTTTTCTCAAAGATCCAAAACCCCTTCCTAACCAATTTAGCTTACATTTCATGATAATTAGGCTAGCTTAGATCCATTGCGCTAGGTTCCGATTAAGTGAGACGACCCGAGGTTGCTCTCTATATTGCAACCTTGGAATTAAATTTTTGATTTGGCTTCCAAGGGATAAACCCAAAGACAAACTGCGGATCTAAATGGTGCCGTTGCCAAGGAACCAAGCAATTGGTTTTCTTTAGGTTAGCTGTTGTCATCTTTGTCTATCGTTGATGATAGGAACCTTTTCTTCTAGATTTCATTTTGGATAGTTTTATTTCATATTTGTCAATAGTATAAGTTTTAAATTTTTCCTTTCATAGCATAAAATTTTGAAAACACAAATAAAAGCATACTTCTACAATTGGATTTTTCATACTTAGCATTCTTTTTACACTCACATAGTTTTCAAATCTTTTCTTTGATTACTTGTTGATCCATATATACATACTTTTACACACCATACACTTGCATCCTTCACATCTCACCTTTTATTTGACTTTGTGTGCTTGTGAGTCAATTTTGTTACATTTTCTTTCATTTGAACTATTTTTGTGCATGCCCCGGAGAGCTAAACTTGTTCCTCTGCAACCTGAAATTAAGAGACGCCTAAGAAAGAATAGAAAAGAGAGGAAAGAACAAGAGACAAGTAATGTAGTTGTGGAAGAAGAGCCTAGTCAGCCAACTAGTGAGAGTGAGTCGAGAGAAAGAGTGATCATGGCTGAGAACCCAACTTTTATGCAAAATCCTAACTTTCATGCTAACCAACCTAGAAATGGTGATAATGGAGGAAATGGGAAGCTTGAGAGAGTTGGAGAAAATAATGGGAATCAGAGAAGGAGGACCATTAGGGAAGCAACAACTTCTGATGTGAATTATGATCCATTTATAGCTGCTTGTCCTAATTTTGATGTTAATTTTGAGGTTAAGGGATTACTAATTGATTCTCTTCCTAAATTTCATGGCTTAGCAGGACTACATGCATTTGCAATCCTTTTCTATGATTTGTCAGAGTATAAAACCAGCGGGAGCTTCACTTGATCAAGTTCTATGGAAGGTCTTTCATTTGTCCCTGGAAGGAAAAGCACAGGAGTGGTACATGAGCCTCCCAAGGTATGTCACGAATGCCTACCATAGCTGGGCCAATCTGAGGAAGGCTTTCTTGGAGAAGTACTTTCCAGCTTCTAGAACTTGGTCGATAAGGAAGGAGATCCACTCAACACGACAAGATTATGATGAATCCCTTTACAATTATTGGAATCGCTTCTAAGATCTACTGTCTAGATGCCCCCATCACCAGATACTTGACGAGCAGTTAGTGCAGTACTTTTACGATGGGCTAAAAAGTCAAGATAAAGGTATGTTAGATACGGAATCGGGAGGTTCTCTGATCAATCTTACAGCTTCAGAAGCATGGGATTTCATCAAGAAGATGGCTCTGAATCATTAACAATACAGTGTTAGAGAAACCCGTGGAGTATATGAGTTGGGCACCACAACAACCCAAGCCAAAAGAATGGAAAGTTTGGAGTTAAAAGTTGACTCTTTGGAGAGCAGAATTACATCTCAATTATCTTTCATCACAGCCAAACTGAAAAACTTGAATGTGCATTGCCCCACATCTTCCACGGATCTTACTGCACCCAGTTATGAAACGTGTGGGTCAGTAATGCACATATCCAACGTTTTCCCCAGTCGGTATGAAGAAGTGTTTGAAGTGTATCTGGGAAGAACAAATCAGAAATGGGACCCCTACTCCAACACTTACAATAAGGGATGGAAGGCTAACTCTAGATTCAGTTGGAGAAATGAAGAGGGCAGAGCTCCAAACAGATTTCAATAAGGAGGAGGAGCTGGTACTTCTAATAACCAGCTCCCCAACCAACAACAAATTATGACTATCACACCCAAGGAGGATACCATCCAACTGCTGCAAAATATGATGACTTTGATGAAGGAAGAATGGAATTCTAACAACAATCAGTTTAATGCCATAGCTTCTCTAATTCAATAAGATTCTTGAAAGAATGTTGCTCGGTTCAATGCATTAAAAAAGAGAATGGAGCAATGGGAGACAAAAGTAAAAAATATTAATTCTTATGTCACTCAATCGTCTAACAACATGAGCTAGAAACAAGGAAGAAGCAGTGGAACAATTCCTTCTAATACTGTGATGAATCCAAAAAGTCTAAATGCAATTGCTCTCTGAAGTAGGAAACAAGTGAGGTTTAATCATCAGGAAGAAGAAGAATTGATGAGGAGGTTGATGGTGGAGAATTGCCTTTACCACCGAATAACAACAAGAAATCTGAGAGCTCTAAAGAAGAATCACTCTTGAATGAAAGGAAGTTTGCATCAAAGAACAAAGGAGCTACTTCAGAGAGTTCTAAGGAAAAAGCACCAACACATGATCATGGGGAATCCAGCAAGCATGAAGCCCAAGGTAAGGAGGTAAATCTTCAATACCTTCCTTTTCCTAATTCATGTTTGATGAGTAAGCATATGACTGACATTAAGCATGAAAAAGAAATAATTGATTTGTTTGGAAAAGTCGAAGTGAACGTCCCTTTGCTTAATTTAGTGAAAAGAGTTCCGACCTATGCTAAATATCTTAAGGACTTGTGTACAAACAAAAGGAAGTTTAGGCCCAATGAGAGAGTCCAAGTGAGCTCGAATGTGTCAGCCTTATTCAAACCACAAATACCTGTCAAGTGTCAACCCTGGATCATTCACCATTGCATGTACAATAGGGACAGTTACTATAGGAAGAGCCTTGTTAGATCTGGGGGCAGCAATCAATGTGATGCCTAAGTCTGTTTATCAATAATTGGGAGTTAAGAGTCTTAAGCCCACATCTGTAGTGTTATAACTGGCTGATAGATCATTTAGGCATCCAGTGGGAATTATAGAAGACATTTTGGTCCAGGTTAAGGGTTTGGTTTTTCCAGCTGATTTCTATGTGCTTGACATGTCTTCAGAAGTTGTGCAGGATACTTCCTTGATTCTCGGTCGACCCTTCTTAAAGACTGCTAGTACTATGATTAGTATGAAGGAAGGTAAGATCACTATGGAGGTAGAGATCGATAGGTAAGCTTTAATATGTATGAGGCTATGAAGCACCCCCATGAGGACTATTTGCTCTTACGAGTTAACATGCTTGATACTGTTGTTGATGAAGCATTCCCTAAAATTGAATTGCAAGAGAATTCCTATGATTCTGACTTGTATTCACTTGAACTTGGGGAAAGGTTTTCTGTTAATATTTCAGGTGATTAAGACATCATGAAGACGGACGTTGATGTGGAAATAGTTGAAGGCATTGTACCTCACTACAAATGCTTCATTGAAGGAAAGCAAGAAGGTTTGACCCAAGACGGTACCGCATCGGATCACCAGGAAACTGGCCCCACATCAGAGGAAAGATGGAGTGATCTTTTCTCTCTTGAACTTCATAAATTGATTCCTTCTATTGTGCAACCTCTTGTGCTTGAGTTGAAACCCTTACCCACTATATTAAAGTATGCCTTTCTTGAATCTGATGAGCGATTACCTGTCATAATTGCCAATACCTTGTCTAACACTGATGAAGAGAAACTTCTAAATGTTTTAAGGGAACATAAGAGGGCCATAGGGTGGACTTTAGTAGATATACCTGGAATTTGCCCTGCTATTTGCATACATAGGATCTTGTTGAATAAGGGTTCCAGGTCTGTAAAGCAATCTCAAAGAAGACTAAACCCACTGATTTTAGATGTAGTTAAGAAAGAAATCACAAAATTGTTAAGTGTTGGGATAATATATCCCATTTCCGATAGTGAGTGGGTTAGTCCAATACATGTAGTGCCGAAAAAGAGTTGGATGATAGTGGTCAAAAATGATAGGGATGAGCTTATTCCTACCAGAGTGCAGAATTCGTGGCATGTATGTATAGATTATAGATGGTTAAATGATGCCACATGAAAAGACCATTTTCCCTTGCCTTTTATTGGCCAGATGCTTGAAAGACTCGTTGGAAAATCACATTACTATTTTTTAGATGGTTTCTCTAGGTACTTTCAAGTATCTATTGCACCAAATGACCAAGATAAAACCACCTTTACATGTCCTTTTGGCACCTTTTAATATCGAAGGATGCCTTTTGGTTTATGTAATGCTCCAGGGACTTTTCAGCGTTGTGTGATGACTATTTTCTATGAATTCCTAGAAAAATGCATGGAAGTTTTTATGGATGATTTCATAGTTTATGGTGATTCTTTTGATGCTTGTCTCTTTAATCTTGAAAAAGTTTTAAAAAGATACATTGAAAAGAACTTGATTTTAAACTTTGAAAAATGCCATTTCATGGTCAATGAGGGTATATTACTAGGTCATTTAATTTCTAGCAAGGAAATTGAAGTTGATAAAGCTAAAATTGAGGTCATATCTCCTTTTCCTTATCCTGCCTGTGTTCGAGATATCAAATCATTCTTAGGTCATGCAGGATTTTATAGGTAGTTCATAAAAGATTTTAGCAAAATTGCATTACCTCTTTCTAAGCTTTTACAAAAAGATGAAAATTTTGAGTTTGATGATTCTTGTAGAAATGCCTTTGACACATTAAAATTAAAACTCATTTCACCACCCATTTTAGTTGCTCCTGATTGGAACGTATCTTTTGAGCTTTCATGTGACGCTTCCAGTTATGCTGTAGGGGTTATGTCGGGCCAACGAAAGGAGAAACTGACAAGAGTTATCGCTTATGCCTCGAAAACACTGGATCCAGCTCAGATCAACTATACAACAACTGAGAAAGAGTTGTTTACAGTAGTTTTTACTTTAGAAAAATTAAGACAATATCTGTTAAACTCACATGTAATCATTTTTACTGATCATGCAGCCATTCGATATCTCCTCAAGAAACCACACTCAAAGCCTAGATTGATACATTGGACATTACTTCTCCAAGAATTTGATATTGAGATAAAGGATCGAGCTGGGGCGACAAATCACGTAGCTAATCATTTGAGCAGGCTACCAGACGATACACAGGGAGTGAACTCTTCTGAACTGACTTGCGATTCTTTTATTGATTCATTCCTATGTGCTTCAATGTTAAAAGAACCTTAGTATGCACATATCGTCAATTATCTTATGACTAGACTAACTCCTCCTTTTATGTCTCTGGCTCATGCTCAAAAACTAAAAAGCGAAGATCGGCATTACATCTGGGATTCCCCTCATCTATAGAGACTGTGTAGTGACAAGGTAATCTGAAAATGCATGCCTAATGAGGAATTTGATGCTTTAATTTCAGTTTGTCATTCAATGGTTTGTGGTGGGCACTTTAGTGCTAAGAGAACATCTCGAAAAAATCTAGATTCTGGTTTTTATTGGCCTACCCTTTTTAAGGATTCATTTAATTTTTGTCGGTCATACGATAAATGTCAACGTTTTGGAGGGTTAGGAAAACAGCATGAAATGTCGCATCAACCTCTTTTATTTTGTGAAATCTTTAATGTTTGGGGAATTGATTTCATGGGTCCCTTTCCCCCATCTTTTGGCCTTATATATATCCTCTTAGTTGTTGACTATGTGTCCAAATGGATAGAGGTTGTCCCTACTAGAAAAGATGATGCGCAAGTAGTGTCCAAATTCCATAAGTCAAACATCTTTTATCGATTTAGGATTCCTAAAGCTGTGGTTAGTGATAAAGGGAACCATTTTTGCAATAGAGTCATTGGTGACTTATTTTTCAATTTTGGAGTTACTCACAAAGTCTCCACTGCTTACCACCCACAAACCAATGGTCAAGCTGAAGTTTCAAATAGAGAGGTAAAGCACATCTTGGAGAAAATGGTAAAGCCATCAAAAAAAGATTGGAGCCTACGCCTAGAAGAAGCACTATAGACCTATCGTACTGCTTATAAATCCCCAATAGGCACGTCCCCTTACCGCTTAATCTACGGAAAAGCTTGCCATTTTCCTGTGGAGTTGGAGCATAAAGCTTATTGGGCAGTCAAGCAATGCAACATGGATTTGGAATCTTCTGGTATGGAAAGGAAGCTCCAGCTGATATGAACATTCTCGCCTCTACAAGGAGAAGACAAAGTTGATGCATGATAGGATTCTTCAAAGAAAGAGCTTCAAGGAAGGGGACAAGGTCCTATTATTCAAGGCTCATTTCACCTTTAAACATGGAAAATTCAATACTCGTTGGGATGGACCATATGTGGTCACTAAAGTGAACAACTTTGATATGGTCGAGCTTTTACATGAAGAAACTGGAACCAAACTCAAAGTGAATGGCCACCTATTAAAGCTCTACCATAAGAACAAAAAACCACCATGAATGTCAGGTTCTTTCTCTCCTTCACTTGTTTATTTACTTTGGGTCTATTACTAGTTATGCAAGGTTTGATGTATTACTTTCCTAAACAAGAATTGGGGAGAAACCATCCCAGTAGGAAGATAGCTGTGTTTTTCCTTTCTTCATTAGTTCTACATTCCAATAAAAGTTCCCTCTGTCTCTTTGCCCCTGATATTCCCATTATTCTTGTGGTTTGATTTTTATCATTGAGGACAATGTTGTGTTTAAGTGTGAGGGAGGTTTTCCCATCTTGCAACTCTTGTTTGTGCTCCATTTTGGCTATTTACATGTTTGTGTTAGTCAATTATGCATAATGTTAAAATTTTTAAAGTTAGTGATTGTGGAAATTTTATTTTTGATGTTTTTAACACAAAGTAAGTGAAGGCATGTTGACAAAGTAGCACCTTATGTTTTTAAGACTTGAGATTGTTCATTGAGATATTACCCCTATTGGAAGGATATTTGGGCCTGAATTTTTTTTCAATTCTTATGTGTATCTGCTTATTTCATATCTCTCTAGAACTTGTTTCAATTATTAATTAAAGCTTTATAAACTAGAATTTTGTTAACAAGATAGAAGCATTCTTTCAAAATCCTTTGACCCAAACACAATCCTATAAACACCTATCCATTGCTAGCCCCTTGAGCCATAATTTTTGAGTAAATGCACATATCTTTTTATGTGTCAATAGTTTATTTTGCATTTCCTTATGTGTCAATAGGTTTTTTTTAAATAAAGGTTATTTTTTATTTTCTTCTAGTTATTTTAAAAAAACCAAAAATGTGTTCTAAAAAAATTAAAAAAAAAAGAAAAAGAAAAAGAAAAAGAAATATATATATATGTGTGTGTGTGTGTGTGTGTTATATGAAAAAAAGTATTGTCATTTATGTAAATATTGTCTTACTATTGAAATTTATTTCATAATTGTAGTGCATGTACTCATATTTTTTCTTTCTTCATCCATTCCATCCATTTCATCTAGCCTTCCGTGCATTACAACCTTGAAAAGTCCTCTTGATTTTCGTAATTATAGTTCTTATAGTGGAGAAGTAGAACTGGCACAAGCTTATGGTAGAGAATGGACTAAGCGGACTTTAAAGTGAAAATATCTCTAAACACAAGTGAGTTAAGAGCAAACACCTTATCTTGAGAGAAATCTCTTTTGTTCAATCCCTTGGATTAAATTCTTTTAGTGTTTATTTTCTTGGCATTCTTTTAGTCTACTTTGATTGATTTCTGATAAAGTGATTTTTTTCCAATTTCCTACTATTGTTTTAAGCATGGTTGGAAATTTTCTTTTACACTTGTGTCTCTTTGACTCTTATAAACTTTGTCCAGGAGTACAAAGGTCTAAGTGTAGGGGAATTTGATTAAGCCTAAGATCTTATATTTATCGACAACACTTTCATGGCTTTTACTATACTTTTTGACTCATAATTCTTGATTTTGTGCTTAAATTAATCCTTGAATGTGTACTTTTATTTTATGCAATTTGATAGTAAAAATTATTACAAATTGGTATTAATTGTACTATTAATTTTTCTGAGAACAACTGATACTGCAAATAGCTATTGTCATTGTAGGAACCTCAAGGAGAAGGGAGTCGAAAGATGGGCTGAAGTGAAGTCAAGAAGAGCAAAGGCGCTACAGGGCATTCACAGCGACAAAACAAACCTGTCGCTGCAGCAAAACACGAAGAATCCAGGCTAAACTTTTAGGAAAAGCTCACCGCGGCAAAGATTAATTATTTCACCACGGCGAAGGATCCAATAAAGAGTAAAACCTTTCGAGAAAAGTACACCGCGGTGAACTTATCTGTCGCCGTGGCGAACCGTCGAAAACCCAAACCATATTTAGAGAAATCACTCACTATTTGACCCGACCCGCCAATCCTACACTTAAACTAAATTAGGTTAGAGGGAGATGGCAGACAACACTCCATAGAGAGTCGACCACACAGATCATATACACACCTCACCTCTCATCTCTCTCACTCTCGGCCTTCATCCATCAATCCATTCCATTCCATTTATTTTTCATCGTTGCCTTTATCATCTGCTGTTACAGCTATGGATACCACTGGTGTGTTTACAGTTGTGAGTGCTCCTAAAGTGATGCTTGGCTAAGCATCATTTCCTCTTAAAGATGTAGCGATGGATTGAGTTCAATGGGTTTCAAAGGGGAGTAGTTCATTTATGTTTAACTACATTGTTATGAACTCGTGAGTTAGGATTTATGCTTTGCAGTTGGATTTTCTTGATTATAGTTTAATTAAGTTTTGAATAATGTATTATGTTATGGATCTGTTGATGTAGAACTTGGAGCTTTAATATATGAAGTCTCATATATGTCTTTTTGGTGATTATGTTAATTCTCTTTTATCTACTTAGTTGTGTTTGATATTGAGCTAATACTTGATCCCAATTGACCACTTGTATTAACTTATCCATTACATACTAACAAGGTTTTAAGAAATGGAGTTCATTGATTAAAACCTTGGACTTTAAGAGTTCTTTAAGGTTCATCATTTGAAAACTTAGTGATTTTTCTCCCAAAAAGATTTGTTTTGAACTATGATAGCCAAAGCTCAATTTTTAAGAGTATTTTATCATATTTGATCATTGTTGAGTTTTCAATTTCCTTTCCCAAAAATCCAAAATACCCTTTTATATACTTTTCTTTCAATTAGTTCAATTTAGTTAGTTTACTCAAAAATCCAAAACCCTCTCCTAAACACTTTAGTTTGCATTTCTTGATAATTAGGCTAGCTTAGTTCTATTGCACTAGGTTCTGATTAAGTGAGACGACCCAAGGTTGCATTATATATTGCAATCCTTGGAATTAATATTTTGATTTGGTTTCCAAGGGAATAACCCAAAGACAAAACATGGATCAGTACAATAAGTGTTAAAGGTGATTACCTTTAGAGCACTTCTCTAGCATTCATCTATGTCCAAGATGGTAAAATCAGTAGAAAAGGTGAATTTGTCAACCTTGATAAGTACATCCTTTATTATGCTCCTAAGATGGTGAAGTGATTTGTCTGTCATTTACACACACATCTTAGTTGGTGTTAATTCACCTAATTCCATCTTTTTTCACAATGTGTAAGGCATTATACTCATGCCAACTATTAAATCGACAAAAGTCATATTGACAACATGTGTCGAGTGCACTACAAAATTTACTTGACTTTGTACACTTAAATTTGTAGTTATGGTAAGTCAGGATCGAATCCACAGGGAATGTTCGGTTAATTTCCGCAATGAAATTAATTGATGCAAGGAAAGTATATGGGGGGTTTTTGCATTTCAAATAGTTTAGAAATTAGAAATAAAATTAAACTATTGAAAATAAATTAAGTCAAACCATCAAAAATGAGAAAAGTGTCGAGTAAAAGTAAGGTCCAGTTCTAGGGTCAATCTCGGCCTAAGCACGATCAAACATATTCCTTCATTTTAAATTCTTTACAATTCTTTTCGGACTATTGATCTGAGACTAATAGAATGCTCTACAACTCTCGGTTTTCCCTTAGGTGTAACTAATCAAGATGCAATCATTAATTAAATCTAACTACCGAATAACCTAGGATATGATCTCTAGATTTAGTTTGAAAGTTGTATTATGAGTTGGAAAACGATCAATATAGGCAGTAACCTCTCACGTTCGGGTTATCTAACCTAAGTTATGTTGTTCCTAACGATTAACGATCGTTAGACGCTACTTACAAACATCAAAAGTAACAATTACGGATTAAAATCGATATTTTAGCAATAGGTTCGAAATAAACAATCAAAATAACATATTAAGATCATTAATCCCAAAACCATCCAAATCAATACCAACAACACAACAATCCAAAAAATAATCACAACTTTAAAATGACAAAAATTGCTTATCCATAACTTGGCATCGATACTCCCGTTGAACCGGTGTCAGAAAACTAGCCTACTTTCTTCATTTTTAAGTTCCAAGAGTGGTTCATATTTTTTGTACTACGGTAGTATCACGATGGGACAAATAAATTGGAGCTTTATGTTGTCCACTTCTTGCTATCACCCGCACAAAGTATTTATGACAGGACAATTAAAATGGAGAGTGTTTACTTCACAAAGTTGCAGCATCTCTTCCACGTTTTGCTTTAGTGCACCATCCCTGTGGCTATTTTCTCCCCAGCTGTGTTCTGTAGCTCCAACGTTTTAATGCTTTACTCTTCTGTCTCCATGTGCTGCCTCTGTAGCATCTGATGTGACGATTTAATGCTCCTCCAGCGTCAACGTGCCTTGTTTCTTCGTTTTTTTCTCGGCCGCCATTATTCCTATGACAAGACAAATGAAACCACCCTCCTACCTCAACTGAAATCCTCTGGCCCCCATCTTCTAGCCCTACCCTATCCCCCTTTGATCCAAGCCATCCATTTATATGGGTCCCACATAAATGAATGGCTTAGATCAAAAGGAGTCAGGATAGGGCCAGAATAAGGGGCCAGAGGATCTGGTCCCCTCCTACCTTGCTTTTCTCTGTGTCTCTCCAGTGTTTTTTAAAAACACTATGCTACGTCCTAAAACGCACAGCATGTGCATGTGCGCTGTGCATTTTAGGCAGTTGTTAAAGGCAGCTGCTTAAACGCTGCGTACGTAGCGCACAACCAAAATTGATTTCTTTTTTTTTCTTTTTTCATAATAAATTATGCCTTTAACTAAATAAGCAATTGTACTTCAATTTGTCTTAGAAAATTTTATCCTTTTAGTCTAAAAATTATATCAATAAATCCAACCTAGCAGTCAATACAAATTGAACATAAATTGTGTAGACATAATGCTCATAGAGAACAACAGTTCTAACTTTCAATTGTTTAACATATATTTGTCCATGAACAACTCTTGTTGGATATGAAAAGGCAACAACTTAATTCTAGGAATTAGATCTATAGAGATAGATTGGACGTGATTGACTTATTCTAAGTCCAAGTGCATAGATAATGTACTAGAGATGTTTAGTATTTAAGATATCAGATACTTGTGAAGTATTAAAGATATCCATTATTTTGTGTATGAGTTGATATTTGAGTTCAAGATGATAAGGATATAACTGTAGAAGTAAATCCTAATTAAGGTTATTTACTTAGAACAATATAATTTAAGGTTGGAAAGGTTCCAATATAGCAATGTTTCTAATTAAGCCATAATACAATTTCATTAACTTGAAATGATTAATTGGATCAACAAATTATTTAGTGAACTTGATATAGTTTCTTTGCATTGTTCAAGACAGTAATGTACTGTAGAACATTAGATCCAATGGGCATGCATAAGGAGCTAATGTCTCATCAAAGATCCAAGAATGTGTTTAGGCAAATGTTCTTAATTATGATGATA
>JANZLC010024186.1:0-10473 GCA_026413385.1 Erythroxylum gracilipes
TACATTTCGTCTGCTTTTCTTCTTTCTTTGGTTGTCATCAAAATCATTCAATACGTAAAGTCATTTTGACTTAACAATGTTAATGGTCCATTCTTCATTTCTTTTCATTTTATTGTCTTCTTGTTGCTCTAATCTTTTTCTTTTTTGTATTTCCAGAATATTTTTCATCTTTCTTGGCATTTAATTGTCTTCTCTTACTTTCAATCCTCTTCTTCTTCATCCTTCATGAATTAATAGAATATGAAAATTGAGAAGATGGCTTCAATGGATATGCTTTCGGGTCACTTTAGCTCCTTCACTTCCAAAATGTACCTAAGATCAAATATGAGCTAAAGTGAGTATTCTAAGCATTTTTAAGGCATTAATCACTAAGTGTAGTATATCAAATGAATCAACATTTAAACACATATCAACTTCCCCCACACTTAGCATTTAACCATCCTCAGGAAAATCGTCAAACTCAAAATCACAAACCAAAACTTTTATTCATTTTCCATATTTCCTAATAATAGATAACTATAAGTAACGATGGATGACTTTCAAAACCTAAAACAAGAACTCAAAATTCAAAGATTCTAATCATGATTAATCAACATTCATCACCCTTAGAAACTGAGTGATCTAGAGGTAGACTTGTACAGAAGGCGTTTAAATAAGATAATTCCATATGTACACTCAAACATCATTCATAATCACAATAGTCCATAACTTTGCATATCATTTCATTTTATCCACCACTAAAGGTAACATACACAATCATGAATCAAAGGAATTTTCTAGGGTTGTAATATTTGTAAGGGTAAGGTGGGATGTATTTTGAGTGATTTAGCATAGAAGCCATCAAGCTAGTGAAGCAAAGTAACACTCAATGAGATATCAAACGCACAAGTTGACATTCATTCAAAACTGGGTACCGCCAGCCATGAAGAATGCAACAACTATGTTTCATAACTCAATTTAGCTCTCACACTATAAGCCACATGAACATAACACAAAAACATGCTTCATCCAAAACAACATCCTTGCTCATATGCAATATATTCAAACACCCAATCAATACAACTTAAGGAGGAGAAACTATTAATTAACAACTTTTCACAACAATTGTATTTCCTCCTTGATACTTTTATTCAAACACACACATTTTTTCCTTTTTCTTTTCTTTTTTCTTTCAAATATAAAGGTGATATAAGCTATATCAACATAGGATTCATAACATGACATTTTAACAAATAAAACTAACCCATCTGTATGCATATGCCCACACCTGGGCTTTTGTACAATTACAGTCATTAAGGATTAACAAATGCTCCACTAGCTTTATACAAAAGAAAAGGCTAATAAAACTCAAAGGGGGTTAGCAAAGGAAAATTCACATAAATGCATTGGCTATTTGGCTAATGTTTCTTGTAATCAACAAAAAATGCCTAATTATTTTCATTAAAATGCATGTGATAAAAATATGATCTTAAATAGAAAATCAACACAAAGTAAGGATGTATATTTCATGAAGGTCACTCATAACAAAAGATAGTGAGACTGATATGAATGTGTCAGTCTGATATGGCTCAAAACTTCACTGGTTTTTGTCTACCACTAGTCACTATTATTTTAAGAATAATGCACATTAACCAATCACAAGAGCAAAAGTATATGCTAAGGTTGTCATGGATTTTCTAATCAATTCACACTCTAATTATGACTATATAGTCTTAAAAGCAATAGAAAATAATACATTTTTTTATTTTGTTTGTTTGATTTTGAAAACCACATTAGTCACATAAGTAACAATTAAGCCAAAATACATGCATAAAACTAGGATCCCTACCCCCACACTTAAAACTTACATTGTCCCCAATGTAATATCAAATGCAAAAAATGGAGCGTTTAACAAAAATAGCAATTACGAAAATGTAAAGAAAAAAAATTGACTTCCCTTGGGTTACCTCCCTAGTATCATTTTTGTTTGTCATTGTTGGTTCGACCTCCAGTTGCGTGCATAAATTGACACCATTCACATCCACTAACATCAACACCTCTAAATCCTCTGTTTGGAAGCCTTCATAATATGACTTCAATCGATGACCATTCACTCTGAATGTCTTGTTAGTTTTGAGACTTCATATCTTTACTACACCAAAAGGAAAGACATGAGTGATAAACGGGCCAACCTAATGGAAATGCAACTTACCTAGAAATAATTTGAGTTTGGAATGATATAATACCACTTTCTGGCCCATTGAGAAGCTTTTCCTCGAAATCATCTTATCATGAAAAGCCTTCATCCTCTCCTTACATATCACTGCATTTTGATATGACTCATTCCTCATCTCCAACTCTTACTGCAACTTCCTATGCATTCTCGCATTGTCCAAATTCATGTTGCATCTTTTGATAGCCCAATATGCTTTATGCTATAATTCCACTGGAAGATGACATGACTTTCAAAACACTAGCCTATACGGTGACATCCCAATTGGTGTTTTGTAAGCCATCCTATAGGCTCATAATGTATTTTCGAGTCTTACGCTCCAATCTTTCCTATTGGGCTGCATGGTTTTCTCTAGGATTAATTTAATTTATTGGTTTGAGATTTCAGCTTGCCCATTGGTTTGGGGATGGTAAGTAGTAGAAACTTTTTGCGTGATGTGATATTTTTGAACATCGCTTCCATCACCCTGTTGCAGAAGTGGTTCCTTTATCATTAACGATTGCTTTTGGTATCCCGAACCTAGAAAGAATGTTAGCCTTAACAAAATCTGCAACAACCCTTGTATCTTAGTTCTGGTGGATTTGGCTTCCACCCATTTAGAAACATAATCAACTGCAAGCAATATATAAGTAAAACCAAAAGATGGAGGGAAAGGTCCTATAAAATCAATGCCCCAAACGTCAAAAATTTCATATAAAAGCTAAGAAATTTGTGGCAATTGATCCTTATGGGACAGGTTACCTGACTGTTGGCATCTATCACAGGATTTGCAGAAGGTATATGCATCTTTGAACAATATTGTCCAGTATAAGTCACTCTCCATAACTTTACGAGTTGTCCTTTTCACTCTAAAATGTCCTCTGCACGCGTACGAATGGCAGAAGGCTAAGATTGATGATGTTTGATTTTTTGGTTCATACCTCCTAATAACTTGATCTATGTAGTGCCTCCAAAGATACGGGTCATCCCATATGTAATATTTCACTTTACTCCATATCTTATCCTTCCAAGTCTTTAACAAACCAACAGGTAATTCATTAGTAAATTAAAAATTGGCAATGTCTACATACCATGGTAGTGTCGCATTGACAAAGAATAATTGTTCATCTGGAAAGGTTTCTTATAGAGGGATATCTTCTTCTTCCTTTATCAAAGGGTTGAGATGGTCTGCCACCATGTTTTCTGCCCCTTCTTATCTCTAACCTCTAAGTCAAATTCTTGAAGGAGGAGAATCCATCTGATCAGCCTCGGTTTTGTTTCCTTCTTCATGAGTAACTATCGTAAAGCTGTATGGTCAGAATAAACAATCACTTTAACACTAAGCAAATATGATCAAAAATTTTGCAAAGTAAAAACCACAGATAAGAGTTATTTTTTAGTAGATGAATAATTCAATTGAGTTGGGTTTAGAGTCTTGGAAGCATAGTAGATGAAATGCAAAGCTTTTCCCACTCTTTGTCCTAGAAATACCCCAATTACATAATTGCTTGCATCGTACATGATCTCAAAGGGAGGTTCCAATCTGGAGGTTGAATCACCGGTGGGGATGTCAGAAGTTCTTTAAGTTTGATGAATGCTTCCTTGCACTTCTCGTCGAACTCAAAGGAGACATCTTATTGTAGAAGCTTGCATAGTAGTGTGGCTATCTTTGAAAAGTCCTTAATGAACCTTCGATAAAAACCTACATGCCTAAGAAAAGAGTGCACTTCCCTTATAGTAGAGGGGTAAGGTAAAAAAGAAATAAGATCAACTTTAGACTTGTCTACTTCAATACCCCTATCATATATCACATAGCCTAAAACTATACTTTGATCCACCATAAAATGACAATTTTCCTAATTCAACACAAGGTTAGTTTCTATACATCGTTCTAAGATAATGGCAAGATTCTCAAGACATTCATCAAAAGAAGATCCATACATACTAAAATAATCTATGAATACCTCAACAATTTTCTCAACATATTTGGAAAAAATGCGTACCATACACCTTTGGAATGTGGCGGGAGCGTTACATAATTCGAATGGCATCCTTTGGTAAGCGAACGTACCGAATAGGCATGTAAATATAGTCTTCTCCTGATCTTCCAGTGCGATCGGGATCTAAAGATAACCTGAAAAGCTATCTATAAAGCAATAATAATCATTTCCAGCCAATCTCTCAAGCATTTTATCAATAAAGGGAAGGATAAAGTGATCTTTATGATTGGAAGAATTTAACTTTCAATAATTCAATACATACTCACCACCCAATTTGCACTCGGGTAGGAACCAACTCATCTTCCTAGTTTGTCACAATGGTGATTCCATATTTCTTTGGAACTACTTGGACAGGACTTACCCACTTATTATCGAAGATCGGGTAAATTACCCCAGCATCGAGAAGCTTGAACACCTCCTTCTTCATAACTTCCATGATTAGAGGATTCAACCTAGGCTGAGCTTGCCTTGTTGATTTTGCGTCCTCCTCCAACAAAATGCGGTGCATAAAAATTGATGGGCTTATCCTTTGAATATCCGCAACAGTCCACCTGATGGCCTTCTTATATTCTCGCAATATTCGAATTAACCTTTCCTCTTGATTTGAAGTTAACTCCACCTAAACGATAACTGGGAGAGTCTGCTTATCTCCCAAATAGGCATACTTCAGGTGTGTAGGGAGTGGCTTCAATTCCAATTCTGCTGCCTGCACGTCAGGAGGTAACAACTTCCGATGAGATTCAGATAGTTTTATAAAAGCAAAATCATACCTTTTTGGAGAGTTTTCTAATGATTCCAAAGCGATTGTCATTTTCATAAGCTCTTCTCCCATCTCAACATCAATGATGGCTTCTACTTGTACATGTTCATTCAAAACTGTTTCCAAATGATCTTTGCAACTAAATTTAGACATTCTTATACCAAAGGATCAATCACATTAACAGAAAAAACACAATGATCATTAGGAGGATATTTCATGGCATTAAAAATATTGAAATGAATCACTTCCCCATCAAATTCCATTGTGAGGGTGGCCTTACGAACATCTATCTTAGTTTGACCCATATTAAGAAACGGTCTTCCCAACAAGATAGGTATCGAATTATATGAAGTGTTATCATTCATATCCACAATATAGAAATCCACAGGAAATACTAACTTATTTACCTACATTAAAACATCCTCAACCACACCATTAGGATAAGTATTAGTGCAGCTAGCCAGTTGTATGATTACACTCATTTCTTTCAATGGACTTGAATTTTGATTTGATTAATAATCAGTTTTCCAAATTCAAAGAAGCATAAATAAAATAAGGCATCACATTAATAGAAGCACCTAAATCTAACATAGCTTTATTAATCACAGTGTTCCCAATTTTGCAAAGAATGGTAAACATACCTAGATCTCGGCATTTTGGAGACATCTTCATTCTAAATATTGTAGATATGTTCTCACCCATCATTACTTTTTCATCACCTCGCAATTTCCTTTTATTTGTACACAACTCTTTAAGAAATTTGGCATACTTTGGTACTTACTTAATTGCCTCGAGTAAAGGTATGTTGACTTCTAATTTTTGGAAAGTTTCCAATATCTCTTTTTCCTTCTCTTCCTTATTCGGTTTTGTCAATCTACTCAGAAAAGGTGGAGGATTAGTCTTAATAATATTGGAGCTTTTGAAATTTACCTTTGTACTCGATGATAGATTTTCTTCCTTCCCTAATTCCTTCTCGATCTCTTCCTTGGTAGCTATCCTTAGTGGAGTTCTCTTAGGACCCTCAATGTTCTTTATGCACCTTAGGGTTATAGCGCTGACATTCTTTGGGTTCACCTTAGGTTAGGATGGCAGCTTTCCTTTAATTTGCGATTTGTTACCGTTTATCCTTACTACCATCTTATCTATTTGGTTTTTCAAATTTTTTATGATCAATTTTGTTTATTGTTTAGATTGTTATACTCCCTGCTGAGATTGTTGTACTCCCTACTGAAACTGTTGTAGCTACTGATATAGAATATGTTGAAATCAGAGATTATTAGCAGTGAATTTTTTAATAAACTCATCAAGAGATGGACCTGAACTAGACAAGGAAGCTCCTTATATTCCTTGCGGTCTTGGTTGGAATCCTTGTCCTCTTTGTGACTGATTTTGGAAGTAATTATATTTTCTGTTCCCTCCATAACTCAAGTTAGGGTGATCCCTCTAACTTGGGTTATACGTTTGCGAGTACGGGCTGTATTGGTTCGTGAAGTTCCCTCCTGCAACATTCACATACTCCATATTTCCTTCTTGTAACATTGGGCACTCATCAGTTGGATGACTTGTATTTGAACATATCCTACACACTTTCACTTGTGCCTGTCTAGCTGCAATATGCTTTATAAAGGATGTCAGTTCATCTAAAAGATGTTCGATGGATGAATTACTTACCTCGTTTACTCGTCGAACATCATTGTGAGTGCCAAATTGTTGTGTGTTTGTGACCATTTGCTTAAATAAGGTCCTGGATTCAATGGGAGTCTTCTCGTAAAGTGCCCCACCACTCGTTGCATCAACCAAACTCCTCTCCATCGGTAGCATTCCTTCATAAAAAAATTGGATGAGAAGTTGCTCTGGTACGTTGTGGTGCAAAAAACTGGCACATAACTTCTTGAACCACTCCTAAAAATCATAAAAAGATTTCCATTATATTGCTTAATACCACTAATCTCCTTTCGAATACTTGCTATCTTTGAGACTAGAAAATATTTCTCCAAGAATAGCCTCTTCATCTCTAGCCATGTGTTTATGCTTCTAGCTGGTAAGTCAAATAGTCAATCTTTCGTTGCATCCTTCAGTGAGAACGGGAAAGCTCTCAACATGATTTGCTCGTCGGTTACCTAGGAGGCTTTATGCTTAGACAAACCACGTCGAGCTCCTTAAGATGCTTATGTGCATCCTCACCTGCAAGACCATGAAAGTTGGGCAATCAACGAATTAATCTAGATTTTAACTTAAAGGTAACATGTTCAGCAAAATTCGGAACTGTTATACATAGTGGTCTTTGAGTTAAATTGGGTGCAGCCTACTCCCTCAATGTCCTCGGATTTACCATTGTCTCTTCAGATTCTAATTCTGATTCTTCTACCAAAGTTGACCTTGCTTCCCTATGCAATCTTCGTAATGTTCTCTTGATTTCTGGATCAAGTTGCTCAATTTCTCTACTAGGTGATCTCGTAACTACCATATGCCAAAGCTCACAAAATTTTAAACTTAACAAATAACAAAAAGAAACAAATATATTCACAAAACACCAAATAAAATCAAATACAAAAATTAAACTACCACACTCCCCAGCAACGACGACCAAATTTGATAGCGTATGTCGAGTGCATTGTAAAATTTACTTGACTCTGCACACTAGAATTTGTAGTTATGGTGAGTCGGTATCGAATCCACAGGGAATGTTCAATTAATTTCTGTAATTGAATTAATTGATGCAAGAACAATATAACAGGGGGCTTTTTTAGATTTTTAGCAATTTAGAAAATAAAATAAAAGTAAACTATCAAAGGCAAATTAAAACAAGTAATTGAAAATGATTAAAGTGTCGAATATGAGTAAGGTCCAGTTTTATCGTCAATCTCAGCCTAAACACGATCAAGCGTATTCCATCATCCTAATGTCTTTACACCTCTCTTCATAATATGGATATGAGACTAATAGAACATTACATTAATCTTGGTTTTCCCTTATGTTGTGTTTAATTAAGATACGATTGTTAATTAAACCTAACTACTGAATAACCTAGGATACGATCTCTAGATTTAATTTAGCAGAGCAGCATTACGAAGTGGAAAATAATCAATATAGGTAGTAACCTCACATGTTCAGCTTATCTAACCTAAGTTATTTTGTTACTAAAGATTCAAAGGATTATACGCTACTAACAAACATCAAATGTAAGAATTATGGATTACGTTCAATATTATGGCAATAGGTTTGAAATAGAACTATCAAAATAATGTATTAGATCATCTATCCAAAACTGAACTCAATCAACACAAACAACACAACAATCCAAAAAGAGATTACAATGTTAAAAGAATGAAATAGCTTAACCGCGACTTGGATTTGATATCCCCATTGAACCAACGTCAAGAATTTAGCCTTCCATCTCCATCTTCAAGCTCTTATCATCGGCCATCCTCTCCATTGCCACTTTCAATGTTAAAGAAGGGGAAAAATCGAAGAGAAAATGAGAGAAAACTGTTGGCTAGTTATGTCCCAAATATTCCCTTTAATGTTATCACCCCCTTTTATTATGTAATAGTCTTTTAGGTTTAAAAAAAGTGTCGTTTAAACAAGCAAATGACACCTGGCCTTCTAACACCCGTGAATGGCCTCTCACAAGCGTGACTTAAGTCACATCCGTGACTTGCTTCTTACGACCGTGAGAAGTATGATGGCTCAGTGACAAAAAAGGCAGATGGCTGGCAACGTGAGAAGTATGGGAGAAGGAAGCTGGCATCATCGAAGCATGCATGGAAGCTGTCACGTGAGAGCATGACAGTTGGCTGGAAGCATAAGAAGATGCATGGGAGGGTTGTCAAGAAGTATGCATGGATGTTAGTGTGAGAAGAACTGTGAGAGCACCTGTCACTTTGCATCATCTTTCATATTAGGTTTATGGAATCACCACCATACATTGGTGTGAGGAATAACTCACGCTCATGCATCTTGTTGCACAACCATGACATATACACTCACAGTTGTGTAACTTTTCCAACATGGTCAAGAGATATGTTAATGGTCCATCCTTCATTTCTTTTCAATTTATTGTCTTCTTGTTGCTCTAATCTTTTTCTTCTTTGTATTTCCAACATATTTCTCATCTTTCTTGGCATTTAATTGTCTTCTCTTACTTTCAATCCTCTTATTCTTCATCTTCCATGAATCAATATAATATGGAAATTGAGAAGATGGCTTCAATGGACATACTTTCGAGTCACTTTAGCTCCTTCATTTTAGAAATGTACCTAAGATCAAATATGAACTAAAGTATGTATCCTAAGCATTTCTAAGGCATTAATCCCGAAGCGTAGTATATCAAATGAATTAACAATTAAACACAAATCAATAGGTTAACCAAATCCCTTAGTTGATTAATTAAACCATGAAGATGTTTTCATAAAATTAGGAAATTTATTAACCAAGCCTCTCGACTGTAATGTCCTAGTGTGATAACTTTAGTTTGTCTTTAAGATAACCACAAGCCCTAAAATAGATAACTAGAAGCTTACCAAAAGACTTTTTTTGTATGCTTATGAAGGCTTTTACCTCTCTTCTACTTTCTAGTCTAAGGTTTGAGACCACCTCTTATATGCGATATCTTATTTTAAAAGATAGCTTTGACAACTTATATCTTCATTTTCCATTAAAAAATGCTAAGATATAAATGATATAGTAAGAAAGAAAAGAGAAATCACGAATTTAGAGTTCTAAGTGTCAAAAAGGAGATTCAATATAAAATTCAACATTAGTAAAAGGATTTAGGTTGATATCGACCAGTTTATACATCGAAACGAGCTTTGAGGAAAATTAGTGTGATTAACATGGAGATCACTCCAGCTGAGGTTCCTAAAGTATATGTTTGATTGAATATTTTATTGAATTTTGTATTACATGTTTAATCAATATTTATATATTTTGTTTTTTGAGATTTTTGGAGGACTATAGTGTTGCTCCCCAGACGACACAAAAGAGGAGGGAGAGGGAAATTATGAGTTCATTTTTTGCCTATTTGTGAACTAATAAATGAATTGCCTTTTTTAATAAATGACTATGGCAAATTTATAGATGACAGTTATAAAGAAATCACAATAATGAACAAAAGAAAGTAGAGAAAGAGAGACAAAATAGATTTATAGTAGTTCAACTAAACAGCCTTTGGCCTACCTCCACTCCTTAAGTTCCACTTAGGAATTCGCTGTCTTTTTTCCCTCAATGGATAAAGAACGACTCTGTAACATCCCACCCTCGACAGGAAGGGTAAAATAGTAATTTGGAAAAGGATGAGAGTGATTGAGATTAATTAGGATTGTTCATGTCTACTGGTATTTGTGAACAGTGAAATTTGTGCACATGAAAATAACTGTACATGCATACATGACATTCCCGGTATTTGGGCCTAAACGGATTTTGGTTGTGAATAATGTGGAAATTGTGTTTGAAAAATTTATTGGAGTGAGTTTTTGTGTGTTTTACATTTTAAGGAAATTTTAGGAATTTTTCTGGAATTT
>JANZLC010024187.1:0-10470 GCA_026413385.1 Erythroxylum gracilipes
TTTAGAAATCTTTTCTAATATATGATTTTGAAGTTCTATTCCTTGTCCATCCACTTGCATACCTAAAAACTCTACTTCATTTTGTAAGACTTTTGATTTCTTTTTAGATAATCCCAATCCATGTGTAATACAAATATCAATAAAGTGATCTAGATGTTGTAAATGGCTTGAAATATCTTTAGATGCTATCAGAATATCATCAACATATACAAAGATATATGAATAATCTTTAAAAATATTATCCATTTTTCTCTGAAATATTTGAGGTGCATTTTTTAATCCAAAAAGCCATTACTAACCATTCATAATGTCCTTGTGGAGTAGAAAATGTTGTGTATTGAATACTATCATGATGCATTATTATTTGCCAAAATCCACTTTTACAATCAAATTTTGAAAAGATCTTTTTATTTCTGGTTCTATTAATTAAACTCTCTTTATATGGAAGAAAATATCCATCAAATACTATATTATCATTTAATTTTTTATAGTTTATCACCATTCTTTCCTTTCCTCTAACTTGTTCTGCATGTCCTCTTACGATGAATGCAGGTGAACTATGTGGTGACTGACTGGATCTGATGAATCCTAAATTTAATAATTCTTTTATCTGTATTTCAAATTCTTTCTGATCTTCTTCATTGTATCTTATTCGTTTGACTCTTATTATTTTATCTTTATCTATCATTTCTAGCCTAGCATATAGCTGGTTTTTATCCCAGAAGTTTAAGGGATTCTCTGTATAACATTGTTCTAATTTGGTTGTAATTTTATCTATTTCTGTATCAAGAGATCGCAATACTACTTGGTATTGTAATAAAGGTTTTGTTTTGGAAAAATTGGTCGTTGGGTATAACCAATATCACCACGCTGGGTTGTGCGAGGGATAAAGGTAATAGGAAATGGTTTAGCATACGCTTTTTTAAGTCGTTTGACTGTAATCAAATGATGACATGGAGTTTTAGACAATATCTGATTAGCTACTGTATCAAAAGTAATTTTATGAAATAATTGTAAGAAATTATTTCCTAATAATATATCAATACTAGTATTATGAAAATAGAATGGTGGACGTTTTATTAAAAATGATCCTAATAAAATTATCGGTTGTTCAATTCCCCTAGTTATTTCTATGATATTATTAGATATATCTCTTCCTTTTATTATAGGTAAATCTTTATAATATTCTATTAGAAAGCAATCGTTTTTACATAACCAAGCTCCTGAGCCACATCAATAAAGGCAGCAAAATATTTTGCTCTATATTCCTTATAGGTTATTCCTATAGGAATATATATACTATTTAGACTTGTCATTTAGGTATATATATTAATTTCCCATTATATGTTATCTTTATTCCATAGGATGTAATCTGATAAGGTTTAACATTTTCAAGAAATGTGGTTCCTAATATTATTTCTAATGTATCATTGAATCCTTCATTTTCTATTAATAATCGAATTGGTATTATGTCTTATACAAATCTTATCAAAGTTTCTATAGCTTCATCTATTGTATGTAATTCTCCATTAAAATTTGTATATTGATGAGGTTCATATAATTTATATTTTTGTAAACCAGTAAAAAGTTTATAACTGATATAATTTCCATTAGCTCCTGTATCTATTAGTAGATTGATTGGAATAAAATCTATTCCATTATAATATTCTCCTTTTATTTTATAATTTTTTGAAATTATCATTTTTAGCTATGATTAAATTATTATTATATCTATCTAAACTTAATTGTCGAGTTATAGGTCTCCCTATGACTCTTATATTTTTGAAAGATAATCTAGGTGGTAGATTATTTGTTATCATTAAAGGTTTATCTTGTAAGTCTAATTCTAAAATTCTTGATTCTATTTCGTCTATCTTTGGTAAACTTAGCATTTGTATCTGACATACTTCATTAAATAAATAAGGAAAATCTATTGTATCCTTAACCACAAAGCATTCTAAATGATGTGTATTAGAAATGGCATATGAAATAATATATGTTATCGAATAAGGTCTATTTTGTTGTTTAAAGAAATCTTTTATTTTAAAGTCTTGCATTAAACTTAATGTCTTATAAAAAATCTTTATCTTGTATATGGTAAGAAATTTGAGGATATATATTAAATTTCAATTTACCATATTGTAAATTTCCTTTGAGAATTCCTAAACAAGCTTCTTCTCTATTAAGTATTCTATTATTCATTATGGCTAATTCAATTGGTGTATTTAAACCTTCTTTAAATGTTGATTTTATTATTATCTGTATAGCTCCAATATGTATCCATCCAAGTGTATTTCTTATCTATGATTTAATCTTTCGTAATTTTTCTTGAATATCTTTTTTTAGCTAAAAGAGGTATCATTACTTTATTAGAAGTTAATGAAACTTCTAAAGATCTTTCTTGTATATTTAATCCATAGAACAAATTATGATTTCTAGGTTTAATTCCTAATCGTTGTAAAGTACTAACTTTAAATCCTGAATAATTTGATAATGAGAAATTTTCATTATGTATCTGTTTTAATTTTTTCTTATCTATTAAAATTTCCTGTCTATATTCTCCTATTTGTTCTATTTGATTATCTATAGTAGGTTCACTATCAATTTGGCTTGTAGAAGTGATTTCCATTTATTCTAAACTTTCTTCGCCTGATGTGTTTTCTGTATCATTGATAATAAAAATACTTTCATTTGAACTTATATTAAAATTATCTATTTGTATAAATTCTCCTGTCTTTATCATTTCCTCAATATTATCATCTATTTCAATTTTCTTTTTATTTTTCTCATTTCTTCTAGGACAATTATTGGCATAATGACCTATCTCCTTACAATAATAACATCTACATTCTTTAGGATTAGTTTTTCTTCTCCTATAGGTAGGTTTGTAAGTTTTCTTATATCCTTCTCGTTTATAATATCTTACTTTCCTTTTCTTAAAATAGGGTTTTCAATATCTATATTGTTTTCTGTTTTTATATTTTTGTTTTATCTTTCCATAGTAGTAAGAACTATCACATCCTATCATTATTGGCATTTTTGGTTTATCACAACATAGAGAAACTATTTTCTTTAATCCTTTACTGGCTCTGGCCAAAATTACATCTGCACACCAACTACTCAATTTGTCTCTAACATATTCAATTCTTTTTCCTAAAGTATCTATATTTTCTGGATTATATGTATCTATTAACTTTGATCCCCAAGGGTCTGGAATTTTAGCAAAAAATAATGGTAAATAATTACTTGTATCAGAAACTTGATTATAAATATGATAATAATAATCTTGAAATACACAAATATATTTTTCTATTTCACAAATATCACATAACTGTAATCTCATCAATGCAGTTGCATATCTAGTAATTGTATTTGAGTCTTTAACATATTTACCTTCTGCATGGAATTCTAATCTAAATGTTTCAACTACTTTTGTTATAAAGTTATCTGGGTCAGCATAAATTGATTGTTTAGTATGTTCATTAAGATTTTGCCAAAATCTTTGTGCACTATTTAATAATGTCTTTTCCATAAATCCTTTAGTAGTTTCAAAATCCATTTTATTGACTACAACAGCTATTCTTAAAGCAGTTTCCCATTTATCTATTACTTCTTCAATATTAGTCTAAATCTAAATAAATTCCAAAGGGATTTATTGTATCAGCTTTCATCTTTTCATATGGTGTATATTTATCTGAATTTATTCCTGTATGCATTAATCCTGCATATCCTGTGACTGGTTTATTAAAACTCTATCCTTGTTTTTGACGTATATAAGGATCTTTACTTGAATTAGGTATATCTGTAATATTTGGGTTTTCAGTTTTTATTCCTGCTGGTTTTATATTAATAAAATTATCTTGAAGATTTATATTTCCAATTTGTGTTACTAAATTATCTATATCTGGTTATATATCTAATTCATTATTAGAGCCTAGACCAATAAAACTTTTTGATATTTTTATTTTGATTGAGTTATTATGTTTATGTTTTTATCTTATTATTATTGAATTATGTTTTATATTACTTCATATTTATATAGCTGCTTGTATAATAACAAGGAATGAATAAAGATTTTAAAATATTGCAAGAAGAAGATAATTCTTTAAAAATAGATAAAGAAATAATTGAAATACAAAAAACCATAATATATTATAGGCAAAGAATTCTACAATATTGTGAACAAATGACTCTAGATTTAGAATCACTGATAAATCATAAAACAAGTATTAAAATAGATAAAGAAAAACAGATAAGTATGCTAGAACAAGGTGCTAGTGAGTTTATAAAAAATCCTTTTAGGATACATTTAGAATATATATATATATATATAGTCTAAGTAATTTGATTCCGCCCTACCTTCAACTCGAGTTTTGGGTAGAACAGTGGTATCAGAGATAAGGTCTTAGCACCACGTCGTGAGTTTGACTCCCCCTACCTGCAAAACTGCGCAGGAGTGCTCAATGGTTCTTTGAACGTTCGCTAACCAGCAGATGCGTGGTGGACTTAAGTTATTTGATTCCTCCCTACCTTCAACTTGAGTTTTAAGTAGACGGTGGTGGTGGTGCTATCTCGTTTCTGTTTTCATCATATTGCCGTGTCCAACTTGTATCTTGGCGTGTGAAATCCAGGATAGTCATTAATTTATATCGAGAGTTTCTTATATATTCAAGCATCTGTATTTGTTTTGATATAAAATACATAATAGGTCTAAAATTAGGTCTTGTTGTTTCTATATCTTTATTATTTTCTAATTCAGCAGCATAATATAAACGTAGTTCATTTATTAATCTGTTGATACTATCCTTTGAGGATAAATCTAGTCGGACCAAATGTTCTCCATATGCTTCAATGTTCATGGGTGGATGAAGAAAATTTCTTATATCCATTCTATGCAGATCATAGACTAAATACAGAGTGAAAGGTCTAACACGCTTCCTTACCTAGTTTCGGTTTGACTAGTGTATCACCAGGTTATACCACAGAGCTTTTACCAAGCGTTTCAGCCCTAACCTTAATCCTTGAACCAAGGTAACTCTCCTGTAGTTCCTTCAGTAATAACTAGCGCAGCCTTGTTTCGTTTCCTACCTCAAGGCATAAGAAAATAGTTAAGGAAGTATGTAGATTCTTTACTCTATATCTGTTTCTGTGAGGCACAGAATAAATATAAGAAGAGAGTTGTTTTATATATGTAATATGGAGAGAAAAGTTTACATAGGAGAATGGTTTTTCGATGCCCGCCTATGTCTATTATCTTACATATTTGTAGTAAATGTAACACTATTTACATGAGACACGTCTAGTTATAGGACAAACTGATATTTTGTTACATGAGACCCAACCATATGACACAGCTAGCTATATGACAAAACTATCATACTTATAGATAATATCGAGTGATAGATCTGACAATTTTAATCGCTATCTTCTTTGTGTGCTGGCATCTCTTGTGCCGTTGTTTTGATGCATGCTGGGCAAATATCTTTAAAATGTTTACGAAACTAACAAATCTTCTGTTGTGCTTGATAGCTTGATTTTATCACACCTATTTTGAGCAACTTCATCTTTGTCAATAAGAAATTATGAGCCGCTACTGGAGTAGTTTTGGCTGGTGATATCATAACTGATGAATGAATCTTTTGGCCTTAATATGTCCGAAATCCTTTTTTGAAACTTGCTTCTAGTCCTTGAAGGACTATCCTGATTCCAATTGCTCTTTTATAATGGATATCTTTTTCCTCGAATTTAATATAATATTTTGTTTTTTCTTGATTTATAGATATCGAGAATGCATCTGCCTTTCCCAACTGGATTAGATGATAAGCTAGATAGCTACCATCATTATCAAAATCTGGTCCTGCTGATAGAAAGTTTAATACGAGTATATCTTTGGGAGTTATAGTAGGATTATTGAGATAATAATCTCATATTTCATCCCTTATCCATTGTGGTAGAAAACTTATTTCTAGAAAATTTGGTAAGGATAAATATATCGAATTTAATGCTCCAAAATCATACCAATATCTTACCTCTCGTGGATCTGAATCTTGCAAATAATTGATTCTTAGATATATTCTAGAGAAGTCAACATATCGGGCTTCATTATTTGATAGGGAGAATAAATCTTTCATCATCTTTTGTTGTTGTTTCACTTCTGGAGGAATCATTAATATGTCTTTCATTATCTGTGATGTGTTAGGTAAACTTGCGGAAGGACTAGTTGTTTTCTGAGGTCGTAAATCGATATTCATCTTTTCTAGAGAGAGTTGTTTTAAGGTATCTGTCTTTGTTGGAGAGTAATTTGTTTTTGGATGTGTAGAATGAGCAATATATTCTACTATCTTGAGGCTCGAATTTTCATAATTCTTGATATTCATTTGGATAAGATTACTACCTCGCTTTATCAAGCTAGAAACTTCTTTTGTCAGTCCTAGGAGATTAGCAATATCGAGGAAGTCTGAGACATATCTTTAATAAATCTTATCTCTGTATCCATCTTGCGAATTTCCCTAAGTATCTAAAGTCGATGGTCGTCCATCTCTTGTAAGAAAATATGTTAGAATATTTTTGTCAGACTTAATAATTTCAATATCAAATATATGATCAGAAAGTAATGTTTTCCATCTAATTAATCATTTATACTCAGGTCTACTTGGTAGGTTATTTTTAATAAATGCTTTTACCTGGTTATTATCAGTTCTTAGTAAAAATTTCTTTGGAAGTAAAAAGTAATAAAATTTCTTACAACTTTTTACAACAGCTAATAAATCTTTCTCATTTATATGATATCTATTTTCAGTATCTGTAAAGGTTCCTGAGTTCCTAAACAATATCTACATAAACTTTCTCCTATTTTTTCTTGATTATTGTAATCTATTTTCTTTAGAACTCCACTCCAATAATTTTCTGAAGCATCAGTTTCTAGTATTAAATTATCTTCTTTACTGGGTAAATATAATCTTGGTAATGTTCTACATAATTCTTTTATTTGTTTTACTTGAGTTTCTAATTCTGGGGTAAAACTAAATATCTTGTCTTTTTTAAGTAAATCTTGAAAAGGTTTTCGTAATTGAGCTAGGTTTTGAATAAAATCTGAGGCATATGTTAGAATTTCTAAAAAGCTTTGTACTTGCTTTTTATCAATTAATTTATCTGGAAATTTAGAAATCTTTTCTAATAGATGATTCTGAAGTTTTATTCCTTATCCATCTACTTGCATACCTAAAACTCTACTTTGTTTTGTAATATTTTTTATATCTTTTTAGATAATCCTAATCCATGTTTTTACACAAATATCAACAAATTTGTCTAAATGTTGTAAATGAATTGAAATATTTTCAGATGCTATCAGAATATCATCAACATATACAAATATATAAGAATAATCTTTAAAGATGTTATCCATTTCTCTTTGAAATATTTGAGGTGCATTTTTAATCTAAAAGGCATTACTAACCATTCATAATGTCCTTTCGGAGTAAAAAATGTTGTATACTGAATTATATCAAGATGCATTTTTATTTGCCAAAATCCACTTTTTCAATCAATTTTTGAAAAGATCTTTTTATTCCTGGTTCTATTAATTAAACTTTCTTTATGTGGAAGAAAATATCCATCAAATACTGTATTATCATTTAGCTTTTTATAATTTATCACCATTCTTGCCTTACCTCTAACCTGTTCTGCATATCCTCTTACGATAAATGTAGGTGAACTGTGTGGTGACTGACTAGCTCTAATAAATCCTAAATATAATAATTCTTTTATCTGTGTATTAAACTCTTTTTGATCTTCTTCATTGTATCTCATAGGTTTTACTCTAATAGTTTTATTTTTATCTATCATTTCTAATTTAGCATATAATTGATTCTTATCCCAAAATTTTAAGGGATTCTTTGTGTAACATTGTTCTAATTTTGTACTAATGTTATCTATTTTTATATCAAGGTCCTTTAATTGTAGCTGGTATTGTAATAAAGGGTTAGTTTTAGGAAACATCGGTTTGGTTATGTAACCAATATCACCATGCTGGGTTGCGCGAGGGATAAAGGTAATAGGAAAAGGTTTAGCATAAGCGTGATTAACTCGTTTAACGGTTATCAAATGATGGCATGGGGTTTTAAATAATATTTGATTAGCTATTGTATCAAAAGTGATTTTATGTAATAATTGTAGGAAATTATTCCTTAATAATATGTCAGTACCCGTATTATGAAAATAAAAAGGGGGACATTTTATAAAAAATGATCATAATAAAATTATCGGTTGTTTAATTCCTCTATTTATTTCTATAGTATTATTAGATATATCTTTTCCTTTTATTAAGGGCAAATCTTTAGAATATTTTTCTGGAAAACAATCTTTTTAGCATAAACATGCTCCTGAGCCACTATCAATGAATTCATCAAAATATTCTGCTTTATAATCCTTATAGGTAATTCCTATAGGAATATATATACTATTAGGACTTATCATTTAGGGATATATATTAATTTTCCATTATATGTTATCTTTATTCCATAAGAAGTTATTTAATAAGGTTTAACATTTTCGAGAAAAGTTATTCCTAACATTATTTCTAAAGTATCATTAAATCCATCATTTTCTATTAATAATCTTATTGGTATTGTATCTTGTCCAAATTGTATTAAGGTTTCTTTGGCTTCATCTATTGCATGTAATTCACTATTAAAATTTGTATATTGGTGGGGTTCATCTAATTTATATTTTTGTAATCCTTGACAAAGTTTATAACTAATATAGTTTCCATTAGCACCTGTATCTATCAATATATTTACTGGAACAAAATCTATTCCATTATAATAATTTCCATTATTTTGTAATTTCTAAAATTATCATTTTTAGCCATAATTAATTTATTATTATATCTATCAAGACTTAATTGTCAAGTTATAGGATGACTAATAACTCCAGTATTTTTAAAAGATAATCTAGGTGATATAGTATTCGATATCATTAAAGGTTTATCTTGTAAATCTAATTCTAGTGTTCTTGATTCTATTTCTTCTATCTTAGGAAGACTAGGCATTTATACCTGACATACTTCATTAAACAAATAAGGAAAATCTATTGTATCTTTAACCATAAAACATTATGAATGATGTGTATTAGATATAGCATAAGAAATAATGTATGTTATTGAATTAGGTTTATTCTGTTGTTTAAAGAAATCTTTCTTTTAAAGTCTTGTATTAAACTTGATGTTTTATCAAAATCTTTATCTTTTATGTGATATGATATCCGAGGATATATATTAAATTTTAATTTACCATACTGCAAATTTCCTTTAAGAAGTCCTAAACAGGCTTCCTCTCTATTTATAATTCTATTATCCATAATAGCTAGTTCTATAGGAGTATCTAATCCTTCTTTAAATGTTGATTTTATTATAATTTGTATAGCTCCAATATGTATCCATCCAAGTGTATTTCTTATTTCTGATTTTATCTTTTGTAATTTTTCTTAGATATCTTTTTTAGCTAAAAGTGGTATCATTACTTTATTAGAAGTTAATGAAACTTATAAAGATCTTTCTTGTATATTTAATCCATAGAATAAATTATGATTCCTAGGTTTGATTCCTAATCTTTGTAGAGTACTTACTCTAAATCCTGAATAATTTGATAATGAAAACTTTTCATTTTGAATCTGTTTTAATTTTTCTTATCTATTAGAATTTCTTGTTTATATTCTCCTGATTGTTCTACTTGATTATCTATTGTTGATTCAGTATCTAGTTGACTAATATTATTTATTTCCATTTATTCTGAACTTTCTTCTTCTGATGTGTTTTCTGTATCAGTGATAATAAAAATACTTTCATCATAGTCTATATTAAAATCATCTATCCTAATAAATTCTCCCGTCCTTATGCTATGCTTATACCAGAAATAATATGAAGTAATGTGTCCATCACGCTTCCTTACCTAATTCTGTTTTGACCAGAATATCACCGGGTCATACCACGGAGCTTTTACTGGGCGTTTTAACCCAACCTTAATCCTTGAACCAAGGTAACTCTCCTGTAGTTCCTTCAGCAATACCTAGCTCAGCCTTGTTTCATTTCCTACCTCTAGGCATGAGGAATTAACTAAGGAAGGATGTAGGGTATTACTCTATATTTACTTCTGGAAGGTGATCGCCCATCGTAACGCTAGTCAAAATTAATTAACTAGACTACTATTATAGAGTGGCGAGTCTAGGTCGATCCCACAGAGAATGTGTGTAAAGTTTTTGAAATAAAATAACTGGTGTTTACGAAAAGGGGGGCTTTGGATTTTTAAAGACAAAAATAAAATAAAACTATCTAATAAAAACGAATTAAAGAAAACATGCAAAAATAATAAAAATGGGGAATTCGGTAGGGACCCGATTCTTCGGTTCAATCTCGGCCTAAATCCTAAGCAAGTAAATTTTATTAATTTGTTGTTCTTTAACCTCTCATTGAAA
>JANZLC010024188.1:0-10470 GCA_026413385.1 Erythroxylum gracilipes
GGGATTTTCGGATTAGTCAAGGTTTCCAACGCGGTATCGGGTTCCAGTTTGGATTTACGGATTAAGAGGTTGGATATCCGGATATGGGTTCCAACATAGATAGTATCAGAGGAAAGAAGAGTTTATAAGGAATCAGGTGTACGTATGAGGGAACTGTATAAGTAGTTGGATTTTGGATTAAGTAGTTGGGTTCCGAAAACGGGATCCAACACTGGTGTTGAGTTCCAAAAGTATTGATGGAAAGAAAATGAGGGATCGGTTGGAAGAGCATAACTAGGTTATGAACATACTTTAGGTTTTTAAGCATATCTTGAGCTATAGAGCTCCAAATGAGGTGGTTCTTATTTCAAAATAAACTAGATACATGAAGCTACAATTTTTCTGAAAAATTCTAGTGGTGATTTGGGTGTCTGACTGGTGTGGGCTCACTCCTTTTGGTTTGAGATGTTATAAGAATGATGATGAACCGATGATGGCTACTGAGGGTACTTTGAAATAACCCTAACAAGGAAACCCGCTCATGCTTTACGAGGATTAAATGAATTAGCCCTATAGGGTAATACGCTCATGTTTTATGGTTCAAGAGTTGGGTTCCAAAATCGGTGTCAAACAATGTAGATGAAGGTATGATTCAATTCCTTCAGAAGCTTCCTTTCTCTGAAAAATTCCAATATTGCATCAATCATTATCTCCTTTATGTGATATCAAGTTTTATGGAAAAAAATTTACATTTAGGCCATCAAAAATACATTAAGTGAAAGAAGAGTTCTCTACACTTCCTTAATATAAATGGTCTTACTCACAAAGTGATATTTAGTAATGCAAAAAAAAAACTTTAGGAGTTAGACAGATAAGCTTGCGTCAGTTAGAGCACCCAATGTGTTAGAAAAAAATGTAAAGACCTATTGGAGAATATTTTATTGATTAGTTAGTATATCAAGACCATATTTAAGATCAAAAGCAATATTTTTAGCAAATTTGAAAAAGTGATGCATAAAGGCCTTTGAGACAAATTTGAAGCAGCCAACTCTTTTAAAGTTCTTGGATTGGCCATCGCTTCCTTAAGTTTAATTCCTAGTTGTATTCCCTGAGTTGTTCTAGTTTCACTATGTAACCTCCGTAATGTCCTTTCAATCTCTGGATCAATTTATAAAGGTTCTCTATGCAGAGATCTTATTATTACCATACACCAAAACTAACAAATGTGTAAAGATTAAGAAATCATTAAAAGAAATGATTATAAACAAATATATATACAAAACACCAATCATAATCAAAAGCCAAAACTAAAGCACCACACTCCCCAAAAATGGTTCCAAAATTGGTAATGTGTCCTAACATTATACAAAATAACTAAGCTTAAAATTATAGCTAATGAAGAGTCTAAATCGATCCCACAAAGAGTGTATATAAAGCTTTTCCAATGAAAGAAATTAGTGTTTAGGTTAAGGTGGGTTTGGTTTGGTTTCAAATAATAAAATAACAATGATGAAAGTGACTCTTTAATAAAATAACAAAAGTAAATTAAAGCAAATAGTTAAAAATGATGAAAGTGATGAATGCGTTTAGGATCCAGTTATCGGTTTCATCTCAGTCTACACATAATTAAACGTATGTCGTTGTCATATTGTTTTCACACCTCTCTTAGAACTATTGATTGTAGATTAATAATAATCTTTATTAATCTTAGTTTTCCCTTAGATCGCGTTTAATTAAAATAAGCTCTTTAATTAAACCTAACCGTCGAACAACCTAGAACAAACTCTCTAGATTTTTTCAGATAGAGTCATTATGAATAAGGAAAATAGATAAATCTAGGTAATAACCACACAAGTGAATCTAACACCACTAGTTGCCACAAATGAATCTATAATATAACGATTACATAATATATTTAAGATTCTAGCAACAGGTTCATATACAAACAATCTAATGAGAATGAGAATAACAATTATCTATACACAAATACCCAAATCAATAGATATAGAATAACATAAACAATTCTTAAAGAGACAAAGAACAACCATACTCAATGATGATATGCTTAAATGCAATCCTACGCATCGATTTCACCTCCAAACCAGAATAGAGAAGCTTAACCCTCCATGGGTCTCTAAAGAGTAAATGCTCTGCCCCTTCATAAAGTCCAAAAACAATTCCCCATTCTTTTGCCGTCAAAATTTTCTATTTATATGAAAATTTAAGTTTTTGGGCATATATAGGATTTAATACATGGCCATCTATCAAACCGTATAAGTCAAAAAATGTGAAACTCGTGAAGATACACAATTGGATACACGGTCGTGTATCCAACCTTTTAAGTCCAAAATGTGTCTTTTAATTGCATACACGACCGATTATACACGACCGTATAAGTATATAAACGGTTGTGTATCTCTTACATTTTGTTAAATTGTATTTCTTCTTGTGAAAACCTAGTGGCACTATATATGGTTCAGTTATATGCAAACTCAATAAAAGATAACTACTGTTCGCACATTTTCAAGTTAAGAGCAACAAAACCTTGAGGTCTTGGGTTCGAGTCGTGGACTCACCCAAGAACCGAAGAGGACAATACCGAGGGGAAATCCACCCCAGTAGCGGTCACGGGCCTCTTGAGGTGTGCAGGAAACCCACCCGGTACGCAAAGTTCGGGTCGCTACATTAACTTCCCCTACAAAGTTTTCCAATAATAGCTCAAGAATTGAATTAGATATATTGGTTTCAGGAATTCCATAAAATTGGACAATTCATAAATGTAAGATACATCATTGGTTTTATGACATGTAATAAAGTGTGTCATCTTATAAAACCTATTAACAACTACAAATACTAAGTTATGACCCCTCTTAGTGTTGGACCCTGCTTTCGGAGCCTAACATTCGGAGTCATAAGACATGAGCAACTCATTTCTTCAACACATATTTTGGGAAAACTCAAACTGAAATTACAATTTGACTTCTTCACAACATTTGTTCCTCATTGTCTTAAGTTTCTAATGACACCAAAATCATTCAATTTGGTTTAGAAACTGAAAGTTATAACCCAAATATTTTCAGACTGTTCGTATACTGAAACAATACACTATACTTAACTTCCACCCAGAAATTGAAAGTATTAAGGAATGAATTAGAATTCTATTTATTTAGATAATTTGTATCTCTATGTATCTAGTTTATTTATAAATAAGAATCACCTCCTTTTGAGCTCTACATATCAAGATATCATCAAAATACCGAAGTATGTTAAGTAAAATATCCAATTCACACTCTTCAAATCGATACCCTTATTTTAATTCAATCCATCTTTTCCAAATCAATACCAAAATATATAAATTCTTATTTAAAGATATAGAAATGTGTTAGGAATCCATTGGTTCAAAAATCACCTCATTTGGAGGTCGGATGATAAAGTTATGGTCAAAAGAATGGAACATGTTTAGGTCGAATTTCCAAAACTGTAGATGGATCAGACGAAGTGTTTAAGTCACAGAAGGATCAAACGAAGTGCTTAAGTCACAGAAGGATCAGGCGAAGGTTCAGTCTAAGAAGGAATCAGATGAAGTTTTAGTCTAAAATGAACCAGACGAAGGTTCAGTTTAAGAAGGAATCAGAAGAAGGTTCAGTCTAAGAAGGAATCAGACAAAGGTTCAGTCTAAGATGAACCAGACGAAGGCTCAGTCTAAAAAATGAACCAGAAGAAGGTTCAATCTAAGAAGGAATCAGAAAAAGGTTTTGTCTAAGAAGGAATCAGATGAAAGTTCAGTATAAGATGAACCAGACGAAGGCTCAGTCTAAAATGAACCACACGAAGGTTCAGTCTAAGAAGGAATCAGACGAAGGTTCAGTCTAAGAAGGAATCAGATGAAGGTTCAGTCTAAGAGGAACCAGACGAAGGCTCAGTCTAAAATAAACCACACGAAGGTTCTTCTACGGGGTCTTCCTCACATCACCAAAAATTTTAACTCACTAACTACACTTTCCAAAGCATCTCCATTTATAATGATCATATCTCTCAACTCCGATATCCAAAAATTGCATACTTTATACCATTGGAAAGCTAAGACGATAAGCTACAACTTCTAAGAAGACAACTTTGCCAAATTCAGCCTATATTAAGTTAGTATTTCTCCTGAAGTTAGAACACACATTTACCCTTATGAAAGACTTGAAAATTTTCCCAAATTCACTTCCTCTAATGCAACATCATTCTCATCCATTCAACTACATCTCATCATTCATAATTCCTATTTTCTTTTCCATAAGATCTCATTTATGTAAATATATATATATAACAACAATTCATGTTCAAAATCATCATCTCAAGTTGATAACTTTCCCAAATATACCTAATTCCAACTCAAAATCATCCATACACATTTCATATTTCATTAACAACAAAATATAAGAGTTTTACAAAACTTTAATGGCATTCTAAGCCATATTACATCATCGGCATCAAAATCCAAAATACAAAAAATACAAAACCCAATAATTCTCAAAATGCATCCAAAGCCTTGTTTTTACAAAATCTAACTTAAATTTACCAAAACAAAGCAAAAGTAGCATGATGCCTCGAATCTTGGTTACTCATTCTCATTCTCTTCACCTGAAGATGGGACGAAAAGGGGGGTGAGCTTGAAAGCTTGTGGGTAATAGTTTATAATGGAAAAATAAACAAAACCTTTAAAATGTTCATTTGTCATAGAAAATTCTTATTGAATCCATAAAGCACATATTTTTCAAAAACTCATCTGTAATCTAATTCATAATGACACAAATCATGTATGCATCAAACTTGTCCACATATCATGAGCACATAAGTACATTAGAATGGTTTGGGTAGATCCAAAAGAGAACGTACTACACATTTCCCATAAGGGTCCTGTGTAGTCATGAACAGAACGTACTATCACAATCTTAATTAATGGTCTTATGTAGCCGTGAACTTAGGGGAGTCCATGAAGGAGCTCCATACCACTAGTGGGTAGGCAGGAGAAGCCTTTTTGTCAAAGTACACTTGACTTAACTTAGGGGACCACCACAAACTCACATAATCATGCATTTCACATACTGTAAACATGTTGCCCAAAATGGCACTTTTTCTGAAATTTTATTTCATAAACTTGATATCCTTTCAAAATCATTTCCATTTTTCATTTCATAAATTATTCACAAAATTTATATACCAAACATGTATCACTTTCTCAAAGCATTCAAAGAACAATAAATGCACATTTTATGATGCAATTGAAATCATTAAACTTCCTTAATTCAAAGAAAACATTAATGGCTTATTTACTCTGTTATAAACATGTACCCACCTTGATTTCCTTACTTAAAACTTTGCTTAAAATGCCTCTCCTCTTGCTTCTCTTGCCTTTCTTTATTTCCTTCATAAATTGCAAAACCCCATTCAATAGGAATTCAATTGAAAATCCCACAGTGCAAAAATTACTAAAATTGATTCTAGAATACTTAAACTCATGCATTTTCTACACTCCATGAACTAAAATCCTTCCAAAAATTCAAAAGATTCTAAATGGGCTTACCTTGACTCTTCACCAAATGAAGAGATTCTTGGCTCTAATGAAAGCTCTTCTCTTCCTCTAGCTTTTTCTCTTCTTGGTAACAACTCCAAAATCTCTCTTGAAGGATAAGAAAAATCGAAACCTAACTTATTTTCTCTTATTTTCTTTCTTCCTTACCCAAACTCTCTTCCTCTCTCCTTATTTTCATATTTTCTCTTCTTCCTTCTTCTCACTCACGTTTTTCCTTTCTTAAAATGCAAGACCACATTTTCTTCTTCCCATCTTGCCCTTAATGAGTGTGTAAAGTCCATTTTGCTGTAACATCCCACCCTCAACAGGAAGGGTAGAATGGTAAGGGGGCGCTACATTTGCCTTTCCTTATATGCTTATGGTCTTTCATACTAAAGTATCTTTCCAAAAATACCCTTGAACATTCTTATAACCTTAACACTTTAATTCCATTAATCCATGCAATAAAATCCTACTAACCTTGACATAATAATTAACTCCAGAAATAATTAATCCAATAAAGCTCATAATTTATTTTAAATCATGCTTAATTGCAATGAAAAATTTTCGGGGGCCAACAAAAAGGGTTTTTCTTAAATCATTAAGAAAGGTGTTTTTTAATTAAATTTATTTATTTCAATATGATTAAGATAAATTAAATTGATGGCTTTATCTGTTTAGATAATTATTATTTAATTTATTGAGAAATTGTTTCTTTATTTATAAATAATAAGTTTCTTGATTTATTAAAACGGATATTTTTCTTGATTAAATTTTAAAAAGTTTTTTAATTTATGAATTATGAAAATATGATTTCTTTAATATTTTGAAAAATAATTTTCTAACTTATTTTAGGAAATATTTTCTAATTAATTAAGAAATCATTCTCTAAACAATTAACGTAAAGGGATTTCTTAATTAAATTTAAAAGTGTTTTATTTAATTTTGAAATTATTTTCCTTTTTAATATTAGAAAATGGTTTTTTAATTAAGGAAACACATTTTCTAATGAGATTAGAAATATTAATTTCTAATTAGATTAGAATAAGTTACTTATATAATTTTGGAAAAGGAGTTTTTCTAAATTATAATAAGTAAGAAGCATAATTTATTGAAAATTGTTTTCAAATAAATTTTGTTAAAGGAGTCAGGATAATTGGAAATAGTTTCCAATTGAATTTGAAAAAAATTTCAAATCAAAATTAAATTTCTATTTAGAATAGGAATTTAATGTTTTTAGAATCGATGAGTTTAATCTTATTTAATTTTCCCAAAGTGTTGAAAATATTATTTTAGATTATGATGAACAATAACTAAAATAAGACAAAGCTTGATGTTTTATGCATATAACTTAATTATGAGTTCATAAGTTGAATACTTTATTTATATGGTTGATATATATATTGGATACATGCAATTTTATGTTTGATGAGACGAATGAAATTAAATCCCTCATTAAAATATTATGTTCATGATGAGAATGTAATTATTGCCTTCCATTATTATAAGAATAAACCATAGTTCTATTTATTATAAGCTTGTTGAGCAAACTCAAAGCTGCAACATGTTTAATCTTATGATAGTGAGTTCTACTTAACTAAATTTGTGTGATTTGGATGAGCAAACTCATGATGACATAAATTTAAAAGTAGGGTTAGGAACAACATATTAGATATGTTTTGACAAGCGTTGTCACCAGACAGATCTAGGAGTAACATAAGATATGATTGATAAAGTTGTTATCTACGTAATTTAAGTTTAGTTGGTTTGTTGAGAAAACTCAAGATCAACTATATTTGAATAGGATCCTGACCCATTAGAAAGATTAAAGTAATCTTTCGAATAGTAGTGAGGGCTACAATATAAGAGTTAAGACATTTAGTGATAACTTTTTTATGACTAACTATCATTTTATTGTAGATATGGGGTTTTTTGTGACAAAATAATTAATTGACACTATTGTTTATATTAACCATGACGATTTATTATTTTTGTCACTAATACAGTGCTAATTGTAACAATTTAGTATCTTTTACAATTAAATTGTCACAATTAATATATTAATAATGTCAATTTTTCTTTTATCACTAACTTCTGTCACTAAAAGCATATGCAATTTGGTGTCAAGCTAATTTTGGCAGGAATGAATTGTAATTATAAAAAAACATATATTGGTTACTCATATTTTTCTATTTGTTGTGACAAAACATAGTTTGGTCACTAATATTTTCCTCATATTGTAATGAAACGGTTTACCTTTACACGATATTTTATTTTTCTGAAAAAATTTGTTAACAAAAATTCAATTAGTTATTGTCTACTTAATATTGTCAAAAAAATGAAAATATCATTATGGTCACTACGATTTGTAATTTTTGTAACAAAAAATTTTGTTGTCATTTGATCATCAACTTTTTGTTACAAAGGTTATTGTCAATGTAAACGTAACAAATTAATGACAACTATTTCTTATTATAATAACATATTAAAATTAACTACTCTAATGATTAATTTTGTCATTATTGTACAAATTTTAGGGACTAGAAAGTACTTGTCACAATTTTTTCCTTAATATTATTATTTGCAAACAAATTTAAATATTTTCTTACAAAATATTCAAACTACATACTTTGATAATCCAAAAGTAATATTTTACTTACCAATAGATATTTGCTAAACATAAAATTGAAAATTTATCAAAATAAAAATCAAAATAAATAAATGTTTAAATATAATAAAAGAAAAGATGAAGTTTTTGATCAACTAAAACTTCTTATCTTTATCTATCATAAGTCAAAACAAACTGTCAATGAAATTTGATTATTCGACAATTAAATATCTAACATTTTTATAGGAAGCAAAAATCGCAAGCTTTGGAGATGCTATCCTTTTAGAAAGGGAAAAAATAGACTAGAATTTATATATTGAATTTATTTTTAAGTTGTTTACTTTAAATATGTAATAAATTAAATGTATATTAAATATTTGATTTATATAATCTTGTGGAAAGTTGAGCATGACCATACCAAAATTTATGGGATGTTCCAACACAGTCTAAACTCAAGATTTCAATCAAAATGGTGTTGTATTAATATATTTATAATCAATGGGGCAGTTTATGAGCTATAATCGACAATGCGTAAATAACCATCAAGCCCTAGGCACTAAACAACTTAGAAATACTGTATAAGTTTGATGATCTCTTTCAAACTTGATTCGACTATCTCATTTAAATTGTCTTTTTGCTTTGCATTCATAGATGTTGGCGTATTTTTATTCCCTAATAAAGCCTTATGATATTCGTGCTGAACTAGAATATCATACATCTTGATTTGCCATAAGTTAAAATTAGAATTATGATCAAATTTCTTAATCTTGAATTTAGTTACCAATATAAACTAACTAATAAATCAACATAATTAAAATAATAAGACAAATGGGAGGAAAAACTTAATCACAAAATTTACGTGGTTTGACTTTAAGCCTATGTCTACTTTCAAAAGAGAAAGTGTAACATCCAACTACCATAGATTACATATCGGAATACCCTGTGGACATTCCAGTACGTAACCTATAATAATGGCATGTTAGTGCAATGGCATCACTAACTTAATCATGACATCACCATAAATACATAAATATCACCAAATTTTAAAAAATGAATTTCTCATTTCATTCCATAAAAACCGAATATACATTGTAGCTTTACAATATTTTCCAAATATGTACAATGTAAAAACTAAGTACATAACATGCTACATATATGAGGAATTTTGCAAAATTTCTAACTAAATCCTCGACTCAGCTGACCGACCTTTGAGCCATTTCTTCTATTTAAAAGTACAAAAATTATTCTTCTTGTAAAGTCTCTCTGTCACTAATGTCCTGTCTCGATCTTGAAATATCAATGTTGCAATTTTGATGAGTTTTGCAAACTCAGTGATGTAACCATCCTCAATGATTCACTTAATTCATATCAATTATCAACACATCTAAAAACATAATTCACATCTTTTCATTTAGCATATATCATTACATATTCCATTTTTATTCAAATGCATGACCACATTACATTTCAATCAGTTAAACATATGTATAAAGTGTATATGCAAATGCTTGTGAGACTCACTTTCAATTCTTTACATTGTTGTGACTGAGTGCCTAAACTGTCCCGTATCCATTGTGGATACGGGGCTCATTAAGACTGTCCCATATCCATTGTGGCTACTGAGCTCACTGATGCTGTCCCTTATCCGTTCAGGACACAAAGCTCATTAAATAGAATGAGCCTTTGGCTCTTAATCACAATCTGAGTTTAAAGCTCATTTTCGGTGGCTACTCATGTCATAACTCTCATTAGCTGATTAATGTAATGTAATGCATCACTCATATTCTGTTGGGTTCTGTTTTCGGAACCCAACTCTTCAAACTTAACTTGCTCTGATATCACTCGTGTTGGAACCTGCTTGGATTCGAAATCCAACTCTTGCTCTAAATCAATGTAAACATACATACGTAATTGAACTACATAAAATCTATCATTTCATTTCTTTAAGCAACAGAGTTTGAAACACTTTCTTTACAAATCAGAAGCCACACCATTGGCTGAATAGAAAAATACAAAATAACCAATGAAAGGTAGCAATCCCCTTAGGCTCTTGATCACTTGATCTTCTAGCTATAACCTGAGGATGGGGACAGAGAGGGGGTGAGCTTGACAGCTCGTGGATAACAGTTTATAATAAAAGAATAAGCAAAAACCTTGAAGACATTTTTCTTGTCTTCGAAGACTGTCTTTGAATCGTAAAAATGCTCACTTTTTAAAATTCTTGCCGTGCAGACAAAATTCACATCTTACAAAACATGAATGCATCAACTTAACAATTCACAGATGCAATGCACATCAAATGGCTCGAGAGTTCCGTGGAACA
>JANZLC010024189.1:0-10470 GCA_026413385.1 Erythroxylum gracilipes
CGACTCATTAGTTTCGTTTACTAAGATATACGTTTTCGGATGTCGGAATCCGATTTGTTTACGTTTGATCGGATCCGTACTATTTTGTCTCCGCTTTATGATTTAGTAGATTGTTCGTATTCGATTCGCTTTCGATTCGATCCGTTTTCATTTTGTTTCCGTGTTCGTTCCGCTTCGTTATTCGTATTTGTTTTCCACTTTCCGGTTGGGATCCGGTTTTCGGATCGGGTTCCAACATAGATGGTATCAGAGCAAGAAGATTTTATAAGGAATCATGTTTACATATGAGGGAATCTGTATAAGTAGTTGGATTTCAAAAACGGGATCCAACAAATGGTGACTCACTCCTATTTTTATTATCCTTTTCCTTGTTTTTATCTCTTAGAGACCTTTTTCTTCAATTATTTGAAGTATAGAGCATCCTCCACATTTAACGGAAATACTTCTTCTCCTGCACAACAAAATTTCAAAAAAATTATATGAATTAGGTAAGGAATATAAAAGAATTATAACTTGATCCTCATCTTCAATTTTAACCCTAACACCTTATAACTCTTAAGTTTATTTGAATTAAATTATTAATGTAATATTTTTCCCATATACTTTCTAAGATCTTTAAGGTATAAAAACAATGCTTTTGTTATAAACAACTTGTTAGGAATTTCTTCTTATATTTACTTTCAAGTTATTTACAAAAATATTAAATGGTTGTTTCATGAACCACCTTTCTTAAAACTCGTCTCCCAAATTCAAAAGCTTAACATTGTGTGTCTTTGATATAATCTTTTCCTTCTCTGATGCTCCCAACTCTTTGGCAGTTTTTCTTATTCTTTTAGCACTATTGCACGTCCATACTGAATAAAAAGTGTCATGATCTTCTCCTTACATAAAATAAAATAATTCAATTTACTAAAATTTTCAACATCAAATTTATGGAGAGACACCCTGACAACAAACATAAGATTCACAAAGAAACCCTAGGTTTTAATACCAATTGTTCGGATCTCAATTGTCATGCAAATAAAAGCTATATAGTAAAGAAATAAATGAAATAAAAATATATAATTTACGTGATTTGGTCGATATTTGACCTATATCCACGGATGGAGAGATATAATTCATATTATTGTGAAAAACGATACAAAGAGAATAGTATAATAACAACCTCTGCCTTATACAACTATTTTCAAAGTATTTTAAAATTAAGGTTATATATAAGAAGTTTAAGTAGTGAAATTCTATTCTCACATATGCCTAGAAATATTAAAACTTTATTTTCGTGTGTCCTCAATTTTGTCTCAAAAGTATGATTCCTATCTAACTCTTAAAACTGTTGTTTTATGCCCTACAGTAAATCGCTTTGGTTGTAGTTTAGTGACAAATTATTTAAAGGCAATCTTTATCTTGTACATGTTTAGATGTCTATGATAAAGTCCATGGGATACTTGTACATTGCAAATGAAATTATAATGAGATTATAATTATGATATTCATATTGCATTTATGTATTATTCCTAAATGTTCCTATTCATTGAACATTAATAGAACGTAAAAAGACTAACATATGTTTTGTTTTTCATTATGAAGGAAGTAGTCGATCTCATAGGCTAAAGTATAGGAAATACTTAAACAAACGTGTGGGTGCTTGCTAGAGAACAAGTTCATTGAACAGACCCGATATGAGAAATCTATTTTGAACATTACTTATATGTCTATGGAATTCTCATTGTGATGATTATATAAGTAATCCTTTAACTTGAGGTCATCAAAGTTATCTTGTATAAGGATTGCTATGTTTTGATACTACTTATGATCTATTTAATCATAAGTCGTTTAATCAGTGGTCATTGGATGTAGCGTGAACTGTATGGAGATAGTTGAGTGATCAAGATAGGATTCATCACCCTAAAGTAAGTAGAGACAAGGTTTCGTTGTTCTTGATTACTATTGATTGAAGAAATCCTTGGCCAAGATGAAATGATGCTTTGTAAATATTTTACAAATATCATTAATTAAATCGATAGCTAATGGCAGAGAACTAATATGATTAGACTCAAAATAGAGTAGACATTAATTTCAAGCTTTATGTCTAATCAAAACATTGTATGATGAAAGGATTGAATTATATCAAAAAATAATGCACAGAAAGGTTAGTCAAAACCATTTTCATCATCATCATCATCATCATCACACCTAATCCGAAGTCCCGCAATAAGGCAAGGTTTAGGGAGGTCTGATAGTATGCAGCCTTACCCCTATTAATAGAGAGGCTATTTCTGTTAGACCCATATGTAAATGAGACAATATAAGAGTGATGTAGGTTATAGAGAGAATAGGTAAAACTAGAACGGAAAATTATTATGTGAAAATAATTTTCACTAAATACAAAACTAAGTAAAAATAACAGGGTGTACCTGGTGGAGTCCAAATCCTAGAGTACCTGAAAAGTTGCAAATTCCTACTCACCTCATCTCTAATTACTTTATAGGTCCTTGCTCATAGACCCTGAAGGTATGCCAATCCTACTGGCCCCATACACCTATCCTAGGATACCAAGTTGAATGCCCATAAGCCTTGTCTAAGACTTACACTTAGAAAAGGGGAGAAAGGACATTGGGGTGAACTTCCTATGCGATAATCTGCGTATCACGAGAACCATCTCCAAATAACTACTCTGCTGTTTTAATGAACTCTAAAAGTTAATCCTTTACCCTTATCTGATCCCGCCATACTTTTCTATTTCTAGCCACTACCTCAATAAGGTCCAACTTTGACAAATCCTTCTTGATCACTTCCCTCCAGTTCTTGTAAGGCCTCCCCCTTCTCCTCTTGTATTCACTAAGGGTTATTCTCTCACAGCTTCGTACCGGGGTATCAGAAGGCCTCCTGCGCATATGCCTAAACCACCTAAATCTAGTCTCGCTTAGCTTGTCAACAACACTAGCTACATGTAGTCTTTCTCTCACCACACAGTTTCGGACCCTATCTCTTTTGGTAATGTCACACATCCACCGAAGCATACGTATTTCTACTACCATCAATTATCTTGTATTCCTACGTTTGGCAGACCAACACTCTGCCCCATATAACATGGTCGGACAGATCACCGTTTTATAAGATTTCCCTTTGAGTTTTAAAGGAATCTTTTTGTCACATAAAACCCCTGAAGCACTTAGCCATTTGATCCATCCAGACCTAATATGATGTACTATATCGGCATCGATATTACCATCACTCTGAATGATAGACCTGAGATATTTAAAACTCAATCTCTGTGGTATGACGTCAGTATCAATTGCTACCACTGCCTTATGTACACTCTGGTTTCCCGAAAAGTTGCATTCTAAATATTCCATCTTATACCTACTCATTCTAAAACCTTTTGATTCTAATGTATCTTTCCAACATTCTAACTTGGAATTGACCCCCTCCTCGGTCTCATCCACTAGGATAATATCGTCAGCAAATAACATACACCAAGGTACCTCTCCTTGTATATGTTTGGTAAGTTCATCTAACACTAATGTGAACAAAAAAGGGCTTAAAGCAGAACCTTGATGTAGTCCAACCCTAATAGAAAACGCTTCCATGTCAGCCCCTATCGTCTTTACGCTAGTCAATGCTCCTTCATACATATGCCTAATTACGTTAATATAGGTCATAGGAATGTCATTTGCCTCCAAACATCTTCATAAGAGTTCTCTAGGAACTCTGTCATACACCTTCTCCAAATCAATAAAAACTATATGCAAATCTTGTTTTCGTTCCCTATAGCATTTCATGAGTCTACGGAGTAGATGCATTGCTTCTATTGTGGACCTCCCTGGAAAAAATCCAAATTGGTTGGCCGATATAGAAGCAACTATCTGGATCCTTTTTTTCAATCACCTTTTCCCACAGCTTCATGGTGTGACTTAATAGTTTGATGCCTCTATAGTTGTGACATTGTTGGATGTCCGCTTTTCCCTTGTATAAGGGGATCAGCCTACTCAACTTCCATTCATTCAACATTTTGGGTGACTCTAGGATCACATTAAAGAGTTGAACTAACCACTCAATACCTACAACTCCTATCTGCTTCCACACCTCCATAGGGATCTCATTCGGCCTTACAGCCTTTCCGCTCCCCATCCCTCGTAGAGCCTTTGTAATTTCACCCCTTGTGAACCTTTCCCATGTGTACCTGGTAAGAAAATGCCCCAACACAGAGGGTTCGCCTAACTCTATATTGCCTACTATCTCTTCGTTAAACAGTCCATAAAAGTATCTCTGCCATCTCCTTTTGATGGCTTAGGTCTCTGTGAGTATCTATCCTACTTCATCACTTATACAATAAACTTTGTTGAAATCATTCGTACTACGTGCCCTATCTCGTGCTAGCTTGAAAATCTTTTGTGCTCCCTTTAACATATCCAAGTCCCTGTATGTAGTCTCATATGCTTCTCCTCTAGCCACTGAGATAGTTTTCTTTGCCTTCTATTTTTCCAGTCTATACCAAACTCTATTAAATTCCCACTCCGCCTCTATTGTACTTGCTAGAAAATATTTAAAAGCTCTCTTTTTGGCCTTAACCGTCCCCTGAACCTCACCCAACCACCACCAAGATTCCATCCGCCCTCCCCCTTGCCCTTTGGATACCCCTAGGTGTTTTGTGGCAGTAGCCCGTACTACGGAGGCTACGCCGTCCCACATCCGATTTGCATCCCCACTCGCAGACCATATTGAATTAGACCAAACTTGAGTCCTAAATTGTTCCACCTTGTCCCCTTTTAGCCTCTACCATTTAATTTTACGACACTGCATGGTAAGTAACTGTGATCTCCATCCCTTGATTCCTAGATCCAAAACTAACAATTTAAATAGAGTCAAAATGCATGCAGCTGGAAGCACTTTGCAATCTTTTCACTATGATCTGACCCTTTTCTTGACAAGGAAATAATCAATTTACGTCTTGTTTGTACTATTCTATAGCGTCACTAAGTGCGCTTCGTTTTTCTTAAAAAGTGAATCTACTATTACTAACTCATACGCTATGGCCATGTCCAATAGAGCAGTCCCACTCTCATTTCTAGTACCGTATCTGAAGCCCCCATGGTTCCCTGTATATCTATCTGAATCTGCTACTATATGCCCATTAAAATCACCCCCTAGGATGATCTACCCAGTATTAGAGATTTTTAGAATCACCCCATCTAGCGCTTCCTAGAATATACTTTTTTGTAGTCTGTCTAAACCAACATGAGGAGCATACGCACATACTACATTGAGAACCACACTGCTAAAGACCTTTTTAGCCACCATTATCCTATCATTGACCCTTGTGATCCCCATTACTCGGTTTATAAGTCCCTTGACCACTAAGATACCTACCCCATTCTGTTTTTGCGAGCTTCCTGAGTACCATAGTTTGAAACCCCCTATCTCCTTTGCTTTAGCTCCTGCCCACTTGTTCTCCTGGATGCAGGCTACATGTACCCTATACGTTTCTAAAATCTCTACTAATTCTAAAGACTTTCCCGTGAGGGTCCCGATGTTCCAAAAGCCTATCCTTATTAAATCATCTCCTATTTTATTCCCACCTGTTGTGCACACTGAACCGTTTGCATTGATTCCCTCTGCACGATTTAGAGGCATCCCTCCAACCTTTAGTCTTACACCTTTCTCGTAAGTACTATTCTAACAAATCTCTAAACGCTGAGAATAAAACTAAAAAGGGAATACCAATAATAATAATAGTACCAATAAATAATACTACTAAACTATTAATAAAACTAGTAATATGAGCAAAAAGGAAGATAAGGCTAAAAATAAAAAGCCAACCGAACAGATCCTAAATGCACATAAAAACCAGCCTATACACTAAAACATGACTGATTTGTGTATGCAAAATGTTGATAACCGCATATTGCAAGTCGTGGTGTGAAATGGCAGCGACAGTGTATTTTACCCACACTTGTCAAAACGTAAACGTCCAGAGATATTTGAATAAATAGGCAATATAAGAGAAAGGGTCAATGTATACGGGAGGTGTGTTTTTAATAGAGAAGGCTTTTGTACAAAGGTTGAAGCACCAAATTAGAAAAGAGAAATAATGGACTTGTCCAGCTTAAAACGTCAGGCTAAAAGGCGGGGTACCAACGGGTTGCAACAGGAGAAAGACTAATAGTTTGTTATGTACAACTACAAAAAAAATGTCAGCATGCTTGAGAAAGCTTGTGAATATGACGCGTGATATGCCAGGAGAACCCTACTCAACATGTAGGTAAGTTTCTCATTTGTCATGCATGTAGCCCTACGTTACCGTCCTCGCCCATGAGCTGCATGCATAACATAAACAGTAACCTTATGGAAACTAGTTTATGAGCTAGTTCCTATTATGCACGTTGCTCAATTGGATAGACGTGAATCCCAACCCAGGTTACCAGACGTTCATGGCCATTACAGTCGAGAAACAGGGATACACAAACTCATATGGACAGAGCATCCAACCTCGTCTCAGAAAGGATATCTACGTTATTCAAACCACACAGAAGACTAGAAAAATACGTAAATAATAAGTCCATACTCAAAACACAGATCGCACTGACATAAATGGAATCACAAAAAACAACTAGAAGGAATGGTTGAAACTTGCCACCCCTTACCTCCAAACACGGACGGGACCAATCATGTATATAGCCATTGGATATGGCATTTATCGACAGTCCTCAAGCTCGCTCAGAAATTAGAAAGTTAGAGGTAAAAGCATATTTTTACATACCTGGTGATGCAGATTCCCCGTTGAAGGCCAAGGTGATGCAGCTTGCCCTAACCACCCACAATGTAGAAAATGTAAAAAGATGGAGAAAACTCTACCTAATGTCCACCGTCATGTTTGCAGAGCTGCGTCCTTGCGTCGACGACTCTCTGGACTCCAAGATCTGCTATCTTTATGTGTTTGACATGAATATTACCTTGCCATGGTTTTTAAGATTGAAGATGTTGCTCGTGAGAAGGTTTCATGTCTAAGCAGATCTCCTTAAATCCACATATTACTAATACGCGACGAGAACATTACGCCGGAGTTACCAGAACCATGAGGCCTTCCTCTGCCACGTTTCATCCCTGGCATGGTTTTAGGTGAAGAAAAGGCCGGAGAAGGAAGCGACCCCATGCACAATCTTTTGCCGCCATCGTTGCACCTTCATGCTTCCGGGTAATACTCAGCCGTCACCAGCGTTCCTATACATGTTTCATAAAGACAAGGCATTGTCTTAGTTTTCATTTCAAATGCAAAGGTTATTACTTACTCTGAGAGTGGTTGGTTTGTGCTCATGGCGTCTTGCAATAAAAGTACACAACAACATTGCCATTTAACCATGGAGTTCACTGATCATAACCGGCCACTGATCATAATGATTCTATCTTTCTCACACTATACCAACATTCCCATTTAACCATGGAGTTCACAGCAAAGCAACTGAGCCACTAAAAAAAAGCTTACTTAAATGTTTTAGTGGTTATGATGCGTTGCTAGATGTCAATTTTGATATATGATTATAAATTGTTTAATTAGAGAATTAAAGATAAATTAAAAGGAGTTTTAATTAATCTAATTTTAATTATGAATTAAAATTATATTTTATAATCATTTCCAATATATTTGGGAACCTAATGGGTCTCATATATAGAATGGGTTGAAGAGAGCAAAGTTAATTTAATCAAGTTGGACTTGATTGTAAAGTCTGAGAAACTTTATGATTAAATATGAGATATTTAATAAATAAGGATCAATACGAGATATTAAATCTTATATGGGCATAATTGGTATTTAATTAGAATTATTTGTAATTCTAAATAAATTTTAATTGAAATTAGAATTTAATTTCAATTAAATTACTAAAACGTTCAAAGCTTATCATAAATATGCTTAAGCTCTATGGAGCTAGCACTTCTTGCTTAACCCTTTCTGTAAGAGCTAGAGAGTTTTTCAACGCATTATGTGGATACCCTTAGAGGTCGGACATTTGTTCGGCTATGGTGGTTGAGACAGATCGGTTTCGAGAACGATTTGAGGGATATGACAAGATAAAGATCAAGTTTCAAAATAAGGTACGGATTAAATTTCTGCTTTATTATAATTTGTGTTGATCATTTTATAGAATTAAATAGATCTTCATTTTTGGGAAATCAAAAGTCACAAAAAGGTTTTGTGATTATTCCAATCCCGACCCGGTTTCCCAATAAATCTATCATTGAAGTACCAACATCACAATTAACCTCGTTAAAAGATATATGATTCAAGGTTACTTATCATGTACACTGTCATGTATACAATTTGGGATGCAATTGTGTACCCTAGCGTGTTCTTCTTTGGTAAAGACATATAACACAGAGAGTAATTATACCATATCATAACTTAAAATGAAAGCAGAATAGTAGTAGTATTTAATACAGACGTGTCTCAAAATGTATTTGTCTTAGTCGCTTAAGTTTGATATACGATCTTGAATATAAGCGTAGTGTATCTTTCTAGAATTTCAATTAAAGAGTGCTTAGACTATGACATTATGTCAGAGCATGTATTCTTTATCAGACTTTGCAGGTGGAGAACTAGTATGATTAGACTTAAAATAGAGCAGACATTAATTTCATGCTCTATGTCTAATCGAAACATTGTATGATGAAAGGATTGAATTATACGAAAAAATTATGCACGGAAGGTTAGTTAAAACCATTTTGACATTCCTAAATATTTGGGTGGTTATGATACGTTGCTAGACATCAATCTTGATCTATGATTATAAATTATTTGATTGGAGAATTAAAGATAAATTAAAAGGAGTTTTAATTTATCTAATTTTAATTATGAATTAAAATTAAATTTTATAATCATTGCTAACATATTTGGGAACCTAATGGGTCTCACATATAGAATGAGTTGAAGAGAGGAAAATTTATTCATGTTGGACTTGATTGTAAAGTTTGAGAAATTTTATGATTAAATATGAGATATTTAATATATGAGATATTTAATAAATAAGGATAAATATGAGATATTAAATCTTATATGGGCATAATTGATATTTAATTAGAATTATTTGTAATTCTAATTAAAGTTTAATTCAATTTAGAATTTAATTTCAATTAAATTACTAAAACATCCAAAGCTTATCATAAATAAGCTTAAGCCCTATGGAGCTAGCACTTCTTACTTAACCCTCTCTGTAAGAGTTACAGAGTTCTCTCAACTCATTATATAGATATCGTTAGAGGTCGAACATTTGTGCGGCTATGGTGGTTAAGACGGATCGGTTTCGGGAATAATTCGAGGGATACGACAAGATAAAGATCAAGTTTCGGAATAAGGTATGAATTAAAATTCTACTTTATTATAACTTGTGTTGATCATTTTATAGAATTAAGTAGATTTTGGTTTTTGGAAAATCAAAAGTCACGAAAAGTTTCGTGATTATTACACTGCGGTACCAACATCACTATTAACCTATCATTCAAGTACCAACATCACTATTAACCTCGTTAAAAAGATATATGTTTCCTATCATTCAAGTACCAACATCACTATTAGCCTCGTTAAAAAATATATATGTTTCAAGGTTACTTGTCATGTACACTGTCACATATACAATTTGGGATGCAGTATTTACCATAACGTGTTCTTCTTTAGTAAAGACACATAACACAGAGAGTAATTATAACATATCATAACTTAAAATGAAAGCAGAATATTAGTAGTATTTAATACGGATGTGTCTCAAAATGTATTCATCCTAGTCACTTAAGTTTGATATACGATCTTGAATATAGGCGTAGTGTATCTTTCTGGAATTTCAATTAAAGAGTATGTAGACTATGATGTTGTCATATCAAAGCATGTGTTCTTTATCAGACTTTGCAAAAAACAACACTTAAATGGACTTGAAGGAAGAATGACTTTCATGTTTTTTAGAAATACATCAATTGTCTTGACACTCATTCTTGATGTATTTTTTAACAATACCAAGTATGCAACTCGAACAAATGAATTTATCATTTAAAAAAAGAATTTATCCCATTATAAAACTTTTGTCTTTATATCAGTTTATTTGTGAAGTGAATCATACGTTAATACAATGCTTAATAATGAGATACAAATGCACAAGAAAGGGGGGTTGAATTGTGTATTCTTTTCGTTAATCCCCTTTTAGAAAATTCGTTCGTTCAAAGAACTTCGCTCTTTTCACAAAACTATTGAAAAACAAAGTTGTGAAGTATTTTCGAAAACTTGTATAACAACAACAAAATCGAAAGTAAAGAGTTAAGAGAGAGATTGAGAGTTGAGAGATTTCGACACAACAATTTTATACTGGTTCACCCCAAACTATGGGCTACGTCCAGTCCTCAGATGTCTTTATGAGATTCCACTATCTCTCAAACTTTACAAGTATTCTTTGTTTCCGAGCCTCTTCAGGTCTCTTACAAACAGTATTC
>JANZLC010024190.1:0-10469 GCA_026413385.1 Erythroxylum gracilipes
AAGTAAAAGTGATAAGTGTTGAAATTGTGATATGATTGTGAATTACATATGTCTTGAATCTATGGTCCATCAAACCATGATTAGTAACCTCGAATTAATTGATACCATTAGAAAATTAAGGTACTAAAATGTACATTTGGACTAGAAAAATTGTCAAATGGCTAGACAAGTTAGTACATGGAAATTTGAATGACTAAGCCTATGAATTAGTGACATTTGGCATGGAAAATTAAGTGACAAATGACATACTTAATAAATTGACAAGTGGCAGCAATAAGTGAGTGACAAATGGCTCAACATATTGGTGACATTTGACAACTCATATATGGGAAAAATGGAGAACATGTATAGTGATATAATTGTTACAATTTGGCGACACCTAGCATTAGATGAGTCAAGCTTCTGCTGAAGTATTTTTTGTTTTAGTTCATTCTTCACCATCTTCATCTCTCACCATCGAAACTCTCACTCTCTCAAAACTCCTAGGATTTTGGCTTCAATTTGCATCATCATCGTTTGGAATCTTTGCAAGATGTTGCATTAAGGAAGTTAGATCTTGTTATCTTCTATGCTGTTTTCTTGGTGCTAAGATTTGCACCTTGATATTGGATGTGTGTTGGTTGCTTAGAAGGGTTAAATTAGCTTGTCCTTTGGAGTTGGAATTTAAAGTTAAATAGGTAAGGGAATTCTAAACTTAATAGCATGTATTAATACAAGTTCTATGATGATTGAATAGGCATGGAATGCGTGTTATGATGATGATAAATGACTACTGAAAAATTAATCCTTATATGGCAAATTCTGTTTTGGTTTTGATGTATGAAAGATAATGATTTGTTAGTTACCTAAATGAATAATTTTTGAATTGGATTTGGACATGAATTTAATAAGGGATTAAAGCATAGATAAGGTAGAATTGAAGTGAAATTGATGGACTTTGGTGAAGGTATGTTTGATTGAGTATGAAGAGTTAAATTTGGAAACAAAATGAAGGTCATGGGTGAGTGAATTCACTCATCCCACAATCGTGGGATTTATATGGCACCTTCCCACAATAATGGGAAATGCTTTGGAAGGGAAAAAGGTTGGTTTTGTACCTTTGTTGGACTATATAAGGTTAAGGCACTTTTTAATGGTGTAATTAGACTTGATTAAGGTGTAATCAAGTCCACAGAGATGATAGAACATACAACACTATTTTGTCTTTTTTCCAATTTTGAGCCACTACACTTTAAAGAAGCAATTTCTGAAGAGAAATGGAGACTTGTAATGGATGAAGAAATCTAAGAAATTTAAAAGAATGACATGTGGGAGTTTTTACTCTTCTAAAGGGGCAAAAGGTAATTAGTGTGAAATGGATATATGAAGTAAAAAGATATGCTCATGAAAAAGTAGAGAGGTATAAGGCAAGGCTTTTCATTAAAAACTACAGTCAATAACTTGGAGTTGATTATAATGAAGTGATTGCTCCTGTGTCTCAATTAAAGATAATTCATTTAACCACCTCCATGGCTGCATAAAAGAAGTGGAAGATCTATCGAATGGATGTCAAGTCTACCTTCTTGAATGGTTACCTTAAGCAGGAGGTGTATTTACAAAAACTATTGGGGTATGTGGTAAAAAGACACAAAGATAAAGTGCTAAAGTTATAAAAGACATTGTATGGCTTAAAACAAGCTCTGATAGCTTAGTATAATTGTATTGACAAATATTTTCAAAGCCATGGATTCATCAAATGTCCATAAGAATATACTTGATATGTAAAGGAAGGAGAAAAAAAACATTCTTCCTATATACCTATATGTTGATGACTTAATCTTCATAGGCTATTACCCAAAGATGTTTGATGAATTTAAGGAGAAAATGGCTAAAGAATTTGAAGTGATTGCTAGAGGACTAATGTAATATGATCTTGGTATTAAAGTAAAGCAAGATTGAGATGGAATTTTTAGTTCTCAAGAGACTTAAGGAAGACATGGTCTTAAGAAATTCAAGGTGAAGAATTGTAAGCCCATGAATACCCCAATTGATTGTGCAACAAAATTGTCAAATTTTGGTGAAGGTGAAAATGTGGATTCAAATCTTTATAGAAGTCATTTTGGAAGTTTGAGGTGCTTGACTTGCACGAGGCTTGAGCCCATGAAATTCATTTTAGAGTAGGAGTTGTAAGTTGTTTCACGGAAGCTCCAACTATCACTCACATGAAAATGTCTAAAAGAATTATGTGACATGTCAAAGCTACTATTGAATATGACTTGCACTATTCTCCTTAACCCAACTTTAAATTCGTTAGATATAGTGATAGTGGTTAGAAAGGTGATAAATGATTAATTGACTATATTTATATACCCATATTTAAAGTGTTTTGCTTATTATTTAAGGGTTTTATAGTATTTTTGGTACTTATAGCTTTGAAGACTCTGTTTATGCTTGGGTGAAGAGACATGCCTATGTATGTTGATATACACAATCATGTATGTTGCCTGTGTAAGGTTCTACAACTGTATAAAGTAACAAATTGAGATGTTGTTAAGATACACAGTCACTTACACTACTGTTTATATCCTAGAACCTAGTTTTCACTATAAAAGGATATTATTGAAGGCTATATAAAGGGAAATGATTGAGAGTCATTAGAGACGTCATGAAAGGAAAAGAAAATAAGAAAAATGTTGAATATCATATAAATAAGAAAATCAAAAGTGCAAACATTAAGATTAACTCTAGCTTTCCACATTTTCTAGATAAAGGCTTTAAGCTTTCATTCTTTTCTCTTTTTCTATTTCGTTTTCTTGTATTCTAAATCTAAATAGTTATTTTTAAAGCATGAATATGTATTGCTAAATCTATATTAGGTTGTTATTCTTGAATTGTTTTATATAACTTTCACCTTGTTAAATTCAATATATTACTGTTTTATGATATTTATTATACGAATGCTTGGTTTGAATCAAGAGATTAAGTCAAGATATTTATGTTAAGTTGCACAGCAAGAGTTGGTATATTAATAGGCTTACAAATATTAGGTTAATAAGCAATTAAAGAGATATCTTAATTGTGAGTTAATTATTCGTGTTATTTTTTAAGAAATCAAGAGATTGCAACTCAACTTTTATCAATTTCAATTGAGATTACTTGATTAGATCTCAAAAGAAGGTAATCATAACCTTTAGATACCTAGGATCAAGCAAAGTTGAATTAACAAAGAAAAGGGAAGATAAAACATGGATAGAATAATCCTTAAGTTTCCACCATTGAAGACTTCATGGGCGCTTGGTTCAAATCTGGTAATAGTAATAGGAATGAGAATGAATATATTGAGGAATGAGAATGAATATAATCATTATAATTATGATGATTGGTTAGAACGAAGGAGTGTTACCATTATTATTATCATTAATACTGGTTAGTTTGTTAAAAATATTGAGAAATAAAAGTTTGTTAAATTTTGATCTTACATCAAAATTTAATATATTTTAATTGGTTATATTTAATTGTTAGAAAAGAGAAAAATATAAAATTATTTAATTATATTGTGATATTATTCTAATTAATTAATTAATTAATTACATTGTAATATTATTTTAATTAATTATATTGTAATATTATTTTAATTTATTATATTGTAATTAATTTATTATATTGTAATTATATTTTAAATAATCAATTATTTACATTGTAATATTAATTTAATTAATTATATTGCAATATTATTTTAATTAAGTTTATTGTAATTAATTTATTATATTATAATTAATTAATTGTAATTAATTATAAAAAGGTTAAAAAGATGGAGTGTCACTTAGGAATGATTGAGGGATATGAAGCAATACATAAAAGTTGGATATCATACTATTGTCCCTATAATGATAATGTATAACCAGCTATCCCTTTTTCATTCTATACCTATTGAAATCTTCCCAAACCCATCAACCAAGCACCCCATTATATTCATTGTTATCTTTTATTTGTTTAATTATTAAGTTTTGTTAGTTTACTTAAATTTTTAGTTTATTCAATCTTTTGGTTACCTTAGATAAATGTGTAATTAAAATAGTTAGGTGACTTTATTTAATCCTTATGGTATTGATATCAGTTATATTGCAATATACAACTTGTATAGTTATACTATAGTATAAAACTAAATCAACAGTTTAGTTGTTAGCTGCTAGAGAAGTGCTCTAAAGGCAATCACCTTTAGCACTTATTGTATAAATCATTTTATAATTAATAAAGGCATTTTGCATTATTTCGATGTTCAGGATTTTATGTTGATCTTAAATTGATTTAATGAAGTCCTTGATACAAAACATAGCATGGAGGAAATCATGATGAGATTCCTATTATGTGTAATTATGTTAGTATGTAAACTTTCCCTAATCATAGGATTAATGAGATAGGATATCATTAATCCAGATAGACTAGCATATATCATGTTAGTTAATTCGATCATGCAGTTTATCTCATAAGCTGTAAACATGAGTTATTTAGAGTTAACATGTGGATACTTACTAAGGGTAGTAAGTACATTGGATTGATCTACTATAAGACAACCATATGGATAATCTATTCCAATGTCAATGATATTCTTATCATAGCAATGGTGCAAATATGCTTTGACTTGAGGTGCTCAAAGATATCTTGGATACTGATCCTGTACTTTGACTCCATTCATTGGTGCCTTATAGGGGTTATTTATAGGGTGGTGATTGGGCCTTGAGATATTTAGAGGTAATTGAGTAGCCAACAAAGGATTCACTACTCCTAATAAAAAGAGATGATACCTATGACCTCTTGTCGGGGTCATTACTCGGGAGTCTCTAGCTAGAGCAGATATATGTCATGAAGAGAGTCTTCAATGATATATAGAGTAATGAGATCCTCAGGACAAGATCTAATATCACTTAGACTAGATGTGACGTAGTCAGTCTAGTAGGAGTTGACAATTTGACCATACTCTGAACCAAGTGGGGTATAGATGGTGAAAGGATGAATTGCATGGCAACATTGGTTCGTAGTCAAACCACTAACTCTCGGGTCAATTAGGGGTCATGACGTGTTGCTAGATACCGCTGTTGACTTACTTGAAATAAGTGTGAATTCAAGTGGCCAATATAACTAGAACCTAATGGGTCACACGCATAGGAGATCTGAAAGATGAGTAAAATGGTCTTAAATGAGATTTAAGATATGAGAGAGTGTTTCAGGATTATATCACGATGTGATCATGGTAGAAAATATTGCATAGATTAGATTAGAAACAAGTGTTGTTGGCTGCCAATTTGGCCATTAACTTCCTAAAATTCCATTAATGCATGCTATTCATGGTCATTAGCTTCCTATAACTTCCATTAATGCATGTTATTCATGACCATTAACTTCCCATAACTCTCCATTAGTGATGGTGGTTATGGGAGGCCAAAGAGGGAAAAAATAATCATCATTTTCATGCATCTTGTGTAAGACATTAGTGAAAGAAAGATTTTGTCTTACACACAAATTCTTTTTCTATCTAACTCTCACATGAGTTCTTGTTTTTACTAGCATAAAGAAAGAATTCTAGCCATCTCCTAGTGAGGTTTCATCCTTCTATCTTCGTGTGGAATTTCATTAGAGATGATCTATGTTGATCCTTGTGGTTTATGATAACCCAACGCGGAGAATATTAAAGAACAAACGAGATCATTGGAAAGGTATGTAAACACCTTACATTGAACAAAGGAGATTGTCAGAAAGGTATGTAAACATCTTACAGTTCATGTGTTTTGATTTATATATCTATATGTATAAGTAGATCTTGTTTTTGAGGTTCCATTTTATTTTTTGTTGCATATATTTGATATATATATTATGTATGAGATGCATGATCAGAACTTAACATTAGCATCACACATGAATTCAAATGGAAATGACAAATTCAGTGACGTTTAAATGGGTGTTGAAGTTAGTGCCTCTTTTAATATGTTAAAATCAAATAAGCATGTATCGTTAAATATGAAAGGAACATCTTTAACTAAAATATTTTTAAGAGCTCTAGCAATCAAAGAGAAGTCCTTAATGAAATAGTGACAAAATTCTACGTGTCATAGAAATGCCCACACACCTTTGATATTAATCGGTGCTGGAAACTTCTCAATGACCTCCATCTTGGCTCTATCTACTTTTATACCTTGGTATGATATCTTATGCCCTAATACTACACCTTTGTGCACTATAAAGTGACATTTTTACCAGTTTAGAACCAAATGTGACTTTTCACATTTTTGGAGAACTACATCCAAAATTTTCAAGCAATGTAGAGTCCAAAAATTGAAAAATCATCCATAAATATTGCCATGATGTCCTCAATTATATATATAAAAAAAGACTTCGAACACCTTTGAAAAGTTTTTGGAGCATTACATAACCTAAAGGGTATCTTTCTATAAACAAATGTTACATAAGGAAATGTAAAAAAGTTCTTTTCTTAATCTTCTTGATAAATAAAAATCTTATTATAGCCTGAATATCCTTCAAAGAAATAGTATAATGCAAGGCTAGCCACCCTTTTAATCCACAAATGGAAGAGACAATGATCCTTTTTAGTTATCTTGTTAAACTTTAAATAGCCAATGCACACTCTTCAACCTATGATTATTCGAGTAGAAATCATCTCATCACTTTCACATTCGATTACTGTTATACTGATCGGGTTATTTGGATATATGTAGGTTATAATTAATTAAGCTCGATAATCCATAAGCACATGGTTTGTTCACATAGTACCTAAGGTGTCGATCCATAAGGAGGGATAATCCAATCCTAAAATCTAAGGCTAGAACAATTCAAAAAATTTAAAATGTAACGAAACTGAAAAGAGAATCAATTCAATCAAGAAAATCAATTCAAGAATCAATCATGAAAATATTAACAATTTAGCAGTTGCAATACACACTAAAGAATCAACCTAAAGGAATTACCAATTGAAAAAAAGGGAATTTTACCTATCCTTAATACTAGCTTAATTAATTATGAATTACTAGATTATTGGTTCTAGACGGCCTAGCGTTAATTAATCTCTCTTGAGTTATAACCATTAACCCTAAATTGTAAACCCTAATCAGATTATTAAAGTTCCAATTTCTGAATTAACGACCAATCCAAAACCGTAATTAGATCTGAAGTTGTCAAATAAACTATTGGAAACCTATACAAGATCTCTCTTTGCACAATTTACCAATTTGATCTAATTCTTGTTCTATTAAATTACCTAACTCTCATTAACCTGATTTAATTATTTTTTATTAGATTCACCCTCTCAGTCTATTATCGAATTATGTACGTGTAGAATTAAATCTTAATAAATCCAAATAACACATAAATAATCAAATTTCATTAAATCAAAGATAAAACCCCAAAGGTAAGTTTAAAAACATCATCAACATCCAAAAATCCTATGATCAACTAACTAAAAATAGCAAGAAATACTAATTGAACGGATGACGGGAGGCAGCGACATCGGGAAACTCCTAATCTAGGAAGTATGTCGAGTCGGTTTCTTCTCCTCTTCTCCCTTCCTTCTTTTCTTTCTCTATCTCTCAATAATTCTCTTTAGGGTTTCTCTAAAAGTGGGTAATGCAAAAGCTCTCTTCTGCCTCTTTGTCTTGTTCTTTAAATATCTTTAGTGTTATGAGTAGCCCAATGATTTTTTCGAGGTTTAAAGGGTCCAAACAATCTCTCGAAACTGGACATTTTTGAGTGATTGTGCATCCTCTCAACGCAGGCCACAATCGTGGCCACATCTGAGCCTTCTATCATGATTGTGGTAGCAGGCCACGATCGTGACAGAAGCACTAAAGTTGGCCTATGATCGTGGTCCATATGCCACGATCGTGGGCTAACTCTAGTGCTTCTTACGCAATTATGGCCTGTCATGCTATCAAGGGCCATTGTTTTAGCCCAAGTGTCTCCGAAACTTCTCCGTTCTTCGATGTTGACCCTGAAACACTAACAAATATATCAAGGTACCTTGAAAACATAATATTTGAGCTCAAAGACTTGTACTAACCCATAAAAACACTTAAACCCCAGTAACTGACAAACTAACACAATTCTAAACTAAACATATACTAAACAATTGAATTAACAATTAAATACATATCAAACTTAGCCCTAAAACATGATGAAACTTACATTTATCAACATCCTCACACTTAAACGTTTACTTGTTCTCAAGCAAACAAAACAACAAACAGGCAAAATCACACAACACATAATGCAGTAATGATACAATGGCTTCAACTTCATGAAATAAATTTAATTTTACACATAATCATTCAAGTTATATCAAATCAGTAACAAGCACAATCCGCATCTAGGGGCTTTGAACTAAATATACATATTAATCGAGATCCAAGTGTTAAATTATTTACCCTTTTCAATTGCATACACACATTAATAATTCTTTGGTCATTCAAACTTTGTAACTACTCCTAAGTACATTTTCATGAAAATTGAAGCTATTACATGTTCAGTAGGTTTTTATTAGAAAACATATTATTGTTAGTATATTTTTTATTTACTTTTTATGAATAGGAACTTAGTCTTTTTACACAGAGGCAAACATTGGTGATGAATGTCAATTCGATTACTCAACTAAGTCATGTTTTTATTAGGATGCTTGGTTGGAATGTCATTGTAGCCTTTTGATGCGAAGGCACACATTTGTGATGTGTGTCGATCCATTTGCACAGCTATATCACATTCTTAATTGGCTACTAGCTCTATACCTAACACAATTCTTTTTGCCTACCTTGTTGCTTAAAATACTCATTTCCATGAAAAAAAACTAGCAGAGCTACTTAAATCGAAAGACCTCAAATTATGAATGAATACGACAATTTAGAGGATGACAACTCACACTAAATCCTAATTAAGTTGCATATGTAGCTAAAGACCCAATTCACTAATTTTGAAAGCTAATGAATCTTCATAACCTAATAGACTATACTTAAAATTAATTTCAATCTACCTAATCCATTGACACATTCACACGATTCATAAAATGCAACCTAACAAACTATCATACAATATGCAAAATTCACATTCAAAGAAAAACACATAACCCCTCTGCACACTTGAACAACATATTGTCTTTAATGTGACAAAAAGGAAAACAAACAATCATGGAAAGAAGAAACATAAATTAAAGTAAAATAAAAAATGAAATAAAATAAAATAAAGACTAAATTTAAAAAGGAAAAGGGATAGAACACAACCTTATGGTGATGGAGGTGGGGATGGTGTTGGAGGTGGCAGTTGGACGCCTTGAGCCTTGTGACCTATATCCCGACGCTGACGTTATTGTGTTTATGGCCATCTTCTTTATTTTTCTAGAGTTCGCCGCAAGTGTATCTATAATTACCTCGGTGTTTGCAGAGATTGTATTAAGCACTTTCTTCTAGACTGATTCGTCTGTTTCTTCTTCCTCCTCATACTCCTTGCTGGTAGAATCCTCTTCTTATTGTTACTGAGCACTTGAACTCACTTGACTGGTCCTGATCTTGACATATGTCTTGGCACTAATTTCCCGAAGTTCCATATTATAGGACTTCAGGATTTCAACTCGCCACAGATGATGATGGTTTATGAATTCAGGATGATAAATTGTGAGTCTATTACATTCAACTCCATAGTAATCTGTTATGGTCGAAACCAAGAAAGCCATTCCTAAGTTATTGCTCCTCTTATATCGAGTAGCAATAATTGCTTTAAAGATGTGGGTGGTTGTGCAAACTGGGATGCTATAGTCCATGCACCGTAATAAGAAAAGTTTCTTCATCAAACACTTGTTGGTTTTCGTTTTGTCAAAAACAACTTGACACATGAATTTGTGCAGCAACAAGTGTTCGTGGCTCCTAATGATGTTGTTTTATGCATTCTTAGCATCAAAATGTTCTAACCCAGTTAGTTCAGTCCACTAGGGGGTGACACGGAAATCATTGTGCTGATCCACTACAAATGATTTGGGGAAACCATACATTTCATACAAAGTCTCATAATTAAGCTCTTAAGGTTATCCCCGTAACCTAAACCATAATTCCCTAGCTTTATTGGATTCGTACGAAAGGGATATAAAGAATTCTAAGGTAAGTTCTTTGTAAACTAGGTATTAAAATTGAACAAATTGTCCCTATTGATTTCTCTTTGCTAAATTTTCAACCTTTTTCTCTTAATTCTATTATATATAAAGTCTCAAAATGAAAAAACTTTGGAACCATAATTTGCTTATAGCCAAGAGAATGACAATGGGTACCTTCTTCATCTGAGAAGACTGGGAAAGGTGCTTTATAATCAACTGCCCTGTTTCTTTTCCCTCGTCCTGAGATTTAGTTTTGTCCTGATGATTGATTATGCTTTGCTGACTACTTAATGCGTGACATGCTGGCTCGTGAGTAGGTAGAAGTTGAAAGAGACTAAAAGTTAGGAAT
>JANZLC010024191.1:0-10468 GCA_026413385.1 Erythroxylum gracilipes
AGTTCATTCGTTCTTTGGCATTTGAATAAAATCAATTATTCCATTCTCTGTGGATCGACCCCATTTACCACTGTGCGCAATTTATTTTCGTTTGGTGTTTGAGATTTATTTTTGGTGGATTCGACACCCATCAGTCTTTGTGGTTGTACTTAACCCTTTCTAACCCAAAATGCTTCGATAACATTGGTTGCTGTTGGAAATTTAATGAAGAGTGTCTAGATTTTTGATTTTGCCCTTTTGAAATATCATTTATAAGAACTTGTAACATTTCAGTCTTGTGTGCCCAACTACTCCACAAAAGTGACATATAGGTATGAACCTCCAATTTTTCTTTGAGATTTCTCCAAGGATAGATCTAATCGCACCAATTTTCTTATCATTCAACTTGGAAAATTCACCTCTATAGCCAACTCCTTGAAGATCTCCTTTAGTCTTATTAATTTCCAAAAACTTTTCTAGCTTTTCAGTGCCTCCATTTAACATTCTTATTCCCTTTTCTATACTAACCAACTTCAACTTTGTTTCATTAAGCTCATCTATTATAGATAACAACTTCTTCTCAAGGTCTTGAATGGTGTTCTTCATGGTAGAGTTTTCCTCCTTCAACTTCTTATTTTTCTTACATGTTTGGACCCATTTTACATACATTAACTCATAGGCTTCATAAATGCCTTCCTTTTATCATCTGAAGTACTATAATCAATGTCATAATCTGAGATTGAGATTTGATCTGATTTGTCTACGTTTTCCTAGAATTTATTAATTTACTCATGTTTTTGTCATTGATTACTTCCTTCTTGGTTGTTGTAAAGCAAGTAACTGGACTTTTGTTTTATAAAGCAACTAATATAGCACTATTCATAGCTTCTTCTTCACTACCATACTCACTTCCAGATTCATTCTCACTCAAAGTGCTTTTATAGGACTTCCCTTTTCTATTCTTCAAGGTGTTAGCACATTCCGCTTGTACATGTCCAAAGTCTTGACACTCATGACATTAAATTTTCTTCAATTTTTTTCACCCTTTTGAGTTTGAAATTACTATTTGATGAGCTCCCTTCTCTTATAACCATAATTGTGAAAAAAGGATCTGCACCGACTTGATGTACCAAGTTCTGATTCGGTGACTGTCTCTAATACCAATTGAAAGAATCGTAGGGGTGTGGTAAAGGTTTCACAAACCTTTAGATTTTGCCGTAGTCATTTCTAGCACAATCAAAAACTAAAAAATTAAACACACAATATTAATTAATACTGAGATTTGATAACGTAGTTCAGCACACGTTACCTATGTCTGTGGGGCTCTCACCCAGCTTAATACTTTCACTAACGACAATAGTTTTATACAAGGCCTTACTAAGCCGACACCACTCAACCCTCGACACTATTCCTTGTCCTCACTACACATCTAATAGTACGATCGCCTCGTACTAACCTCAACAGAGGATTTTTCTCAACAATCTTATAACAAAAGAACATCAAAAAAATAACTCAAGTGATTAAACAAAATTCAACATAAATGAAAAAATTTGAAATAAAAAGCAAGTCCCTTAAATATGCCACTTCATCAACGAAAGAACGAGAAGTTATCAACCAAGAAATCTGTTATGAATCTTTGATATAGTCGCTGAAAAATCTCACGTACAGCAGCCACAAAACCTCTTAAATTAATAAACATTTCATCACCTAAATGTTAACCCAATAGAGCTGCAATAATCACAACAAATGCTAAAGTTTTTCACACAAACCACAATAAAGATGACAACTATAAAGTCATGAAAACTTCTAAAATTTTCACATACCAATACCAAAACGACAACCACAAAATTACGTAATCCCTTAACAAAAAAACTAGCAATATCTAGAAAAACTAGCTACCCAATTGCTCTTAATGGCATTCAAAACAAAGGAAAATGCAGCTCCTAAAATCACTCAAAATCAACAATCACACAACCCTCTATTGGTTCTTCAAAAACAAAACAATATGCAGCTGTTGAACAAACATATAATATCCACGAAAACCCCTTTACATTTTTGGCAATCATCAAAAAGAACATCAATAGAACATCCCCATATACAAGAACAAAGTCTTAGATTGCATAAAGAAAATCAAGTGGAAGATAGTCACTAACCCAACCTACATGACAATCATCTCCTATATGGCAATGATGTATTTAAGGCAATAACAAAAATGAACGTTGATAGTCCACCACTGTAGGCACATCCAAGAACAAGGTACTTACGTCATGCAAGAAGTCTTGACATAGTAGAATTCTTCATTCATCACACCTTTTGGTCACGTGATGCACATCCACATCTTTTACAAGATTAGGTCTTTATCCAAGTCAAACTCATTGTATCTTCTACCTTATCTTTATTTGAATTTAAAGTCTTTCATTATCTTAGATAGCTAATTATCAAAAATGTCAAAATTAAATAATAAGGTATATATCATATATCTTAACAGAAACAATTATTTAAATTTTTATGTTTTTCATAATTTAAGTGTATTAATTCTTTCCCGTTGAACTTGTTTAATTTGATAAAAGTAAAAGATAGATTCTTGTAAGCAAGGAAAGATTAAGGGAATAATTATATATGACATGTAGTCCCTCTCCTTGTAGCTCCCCAAGCATGGATTATGGAATGTTGAAAGATGGAATCACCCCTGTTGAGTTAAAGTATCTGAGTTGTAAAGGCCATCTCAGCCTATTTCCTTAAGTAGTTCACAGTTAGTCTTACGATGCTCTACTGGTGGTTCTTTTATTAATCTAACTTTACTTCCTTTTACAGCTTATTAATGTAATTCTTTAATTTATTTTAAAAAAATTGCTTATATTTACTTCATTAATTTTCCCAGCTAAAAACTAGAGAAAATATTGCAATTTGGATATAATATATATATATATATATGGCTTTTTAGATTGAATCTAACACACCTTTCACATTTTTTTTACCTCAAGTACATTTTACGAATTACTATATATGTCTGTTGGAAATATAACGCAAGATCAAATCTTAGCGCAGCGGAAATAATATATATTTTTTTTCATAGAATCAACTTTAACATAATTAAATTAGAAAAATAAAACAAGAAATTAACAAAGCTCTACTAACCTGTTTTGATTTCATGTTACAATTTCTTGTTTCTTTGAATCTGTCAATCCATAAGCCGTTCAATCGTCCGGCCTCTAATGGTATCTACAAATCTATTCAGAGAAAACTCAAATCCAATTTGAGAGGAAAAATGTAAGAAGTGCTAGCATCTTTTTTTTTTTCTAATTTTTCCTTTTATATGAAAAATCTTATTTTTCATGTTATTGGATTTAATTAAAATTACAAGTCAAACTTTAATTATAATTATGAATTAATTCCTATAAGATCAAATATCACATATTGACCCTTAAAGTTTCTAAAACTTCTCAATTAAATCCAACTTAGTTCAAATTTCACTTTCTCCTTTATAGACCTTTTATGTGTGACCCATTAGGTTCCTAATATGTTGGTCATGATTATAAATTATGATTCTAATTCATAATTAGAATCAGATAAATTAAAACTCCTTTTAATTTATCTTTAATTCCCTAATTAAACAATTTATAATCATAGATCATGATTGACATCTAGCAATATGTCATGACCACCCAAATATTAGGAATGTCAAAGTGGTTTGACTTAACCTGTCTACGCATGGCTATAATGTATAAATTAATCCTTTCGTCATCTAATGTTCCAATTGGAATTAGAGTATGGAATTCGTGTCTATTCTAAATAATCCAATAATGTTCGTTCTTGCTAATTAGTAAATGATTTATAATTAATATTTGAAAACAACTTTTCCAAATTTCAATTTACTCTAGCCAGAGATTTCCAAAATTATTACTAATCAAGAACAATAGAACATTATTCCTAATTACTTTAGGATAACAAATTTTTATTGATTTACTCAACTATCTCCACATAGTTCATACTATATCCAATAACTACCGAATTGAACTACTCCAAGAATAGAACATAAGTAGCATCAAAATATAGTAATTCCTACATGAGATAACTTTGATAATCTCAAGTCTAAGGATCAACTATACAACTATCATAATGAGATAATCCACATACACACAAGTAATGTTCCATTCGAGATTCTCATAATTGGATCAGTTTAGTGAACTTATTTCTAATAAGCACCCACATATTTGTTTAAATATCTCCACACTTTAATCTATGAGATCAATTACTTTCTTCATAAGAAAGAAATAAATATGTGCTAGTCTGACCATTTTATCAATACCCTGACTTGATGAAACTATAACTAAGAATATTTTAGGAATAATACAAAATACAATTCGAATCTCATAATTATAATCACATTATAATTTCTAATTGCATAACAATTATTTCAGGAATTTTATCTTTATAATTACTAATTAAAATATTAATAAATATACAAAGATAAAGAATACCCTTTATTGAATAAAAAACAAATTTTATACAAATAAATATACAACTAAAATTTGACTACAAGGGCATAAACCAACAGATGTGTGAAAAGCAACTTTATAAATTCATGCATTTCCTTAATGCTTCAGCTGCTCTAATAAATGATTTTTGACCATGAGTTAGGAGGTTGAGTTATGAGATTTTAAAGATATTTTCAGCTGAAGATTTACATAAACAGCACCAATTATTAGTCTGAATCATGTCAAAATTCTAAGGCATCATAATTGGGTTTTTATGACTAAAAGAAGCCTTTTCTCTTCTTCTTTTTCTTTTTCTTTATTGATTTGCTTTTAGGAGGGTTCATCGCGGGCAAAAAGAAATTCATGAACTTTCAGTCATTATGGTACGTGTGTTTGCCATGTAGCAGCACCATGATAAGGAGTATTCTGCGGATCGTTATCAAATTACTATTTTTTTGGAAAAGCAAAATAGTGTCGCAAAAAGTCATTATTGTTCTACCAAATCTTAACTTTATATGATTGCACGAAGCAAACAAAACGAGTCATTGATAAGGAGTATTCTGCGGATCGTTATCAAATTACTATTTTTGTTGAAAAGCAAAATAGTTTCGCAAAAAGTCATTATTGTTCTACCAAATCTTAACTTTATATGATTGCACGAAGCAAACAAAACTAGGCATTCATAGACTTTAGATTAGTTAGTGAGAATGTATTTAGTACTACAACTTTTATACATTGGCAAATACATATTGGTAGGATAAGCTACTGATGCTATAACCTTGAAGCTCGTAAATTCAACATGAGAATAATTACAAGTGGGTCACGACTCGCCAGATATCCTCGAGAGTGGAATATCTTCTTTAGTCTTTAGTCTTCGGTGGCAATCGCTCTCGTCATTATCACATGCACGTTGATACATAGTATCACTGCCTACTTCCATCCGAATCAAAACAAGCTCGAGCAAGCCAAGCTAAACATGATTGTCATTTTATGGTACTCTCTTAGTATAATAGTTTATTTGTGATACTAGGCTAATGAAAATTGTACCTAATTTACTGCTGATTGTAGACATAAATTTTACTAATCTACAAAATCAAATGTTTTGTAAAAATAATTTAACAATAATTAAAATAAATAAATATTCATTTTTAATAAATCTTATATTCTATTTTTATTTTTAATATTATGTGAAGTTCCGTTTGATTAAATTTTATAAATATGTCTTATTTGTGTTCGTAAAATTCACTTAATTTATTCCCATATTAATATTAACTATTATAATTGTAATCTTTTTTAATATCTGATGAGTTTTTAACTATATTTGGAATTGTGAAAATATTTGTTGAATTAGATGAGACTTATGAAACGTGCTCGACTTGTTTTATTTTTTCGAATAAGTTAGGAACTATCTATTTATATATATTTAGAGCATTTTATGATAATATTTTAGAAATGGTTATCAAATTTTTTATTTAAATAAATTTTTCTTTTTGAAGTTGATTATAATTTATATCACGTAATAATATTTAATTATATCAAATAAAAATAGAAAAAATGTGTTTTACTTGTACACTAATTTTTAGTTTTGTTAACATATTTGTATGTTGCTTCTCCACTACAAATTAGATATTGGACATTTAAATTTTGATTATTCGTCTAACAACTTTAAGATATTTTCACAATGATCCTGAGTTCCAAGCGAACTGCCATGGTTTAGTTCAAGAATTTTCTTCTAGGATATAGTTTTATTGGAGAATTAATTAGTTAAAGGTGTGTTATCCCTGTTTAAAAAACATTATCCTTATATTTAGGCACTTTGTTGTACTATATTGTCATGTTACATGTTTTTGTCAGTGTCCCACAACAACGACAACATGATCATCATGCGATGAGCTCCTAGCCTCCTACACGGCATATGTCTTGTTTTCTTTAATGTTACATTGGCTCGAAACCCGAACTGATTATGATGGGCATTTAATTTTATCCACATATTGCTCGTATAAAAACGAGACAAAGAGGGGAGTTTAACTTATCCAGAGTAATCTTCTATCGCATTCCATCATTAAGTGGGATAAAGGGAAAGTAAAAGGCCTGAGTTCCTTTAAAAAAGGCAACGAGGTAACTGTCGATGAATCAACCAAAGTAAAAGCCGTTGAGCCTTTTGTAGTGCTAGGAAAGTGGATGGGACGATTAGATTAAAAAAGACAATTCCATTAGAATCATACCTAACCTGACAACACATCTTCCATTAAAAGACATTTCATTTAGAATCACACCTAATGTGACCAATCCACCATTTTCTTGCTTGCCTCAAAAGTAGATTCTCACTGACACTGGGAGCTTAAGTTTTGGGGGTATAGAACATTATCTCCTCGGGTCCTCTATCAACGTCATTATCTTTTGTGCTCTGCCCAATATTTCAGGCAGTCCCCGAACTTTATAAACCATTCTGACTCGACCTCAAAGTCGTGATTCACATTATGCTTGTCAGGTGTCAAGTTCTGCTATTTCTGACATATCGGTCTAGATCATTGACAAGTGTGGTAAAAATACACTTTTGCTTCCCATTGGACCACGGCAAATTCATTTGGATCAATCATCAAAATAATATTATTTTAAGTATGTTTAATAAAATATAATTATTTTTTAAATTTGAATTTAATCTAATATTTAAATTTAATGAGTAAAATTATTATCTTTAACTTTCAATTTAATATACTTATACATTCTTATCAAAGTTTTCTTAAATATTTGTTTTTATTTATAATAATAAAATTTCAAAATTATTTCAAGATTTATATTAAATCAAGATTTATAATATTTTATAAATCATATTATTTCAGAAAGTATAATAATCTAAAATGTTTTAACAACTCGGATATTTTAACTTCTTAGATTGGAAGATCCCATGGAATCTTAGCTTCCGCTCCTGACCACCCTCAACTTTGTAGATAGGAATCCGAACCTCGTGTCTAGTCATCTTTGATCCTTCCCGTTCTAGTCGGTCTTACTCTGTACTTCCTTTATTCTAAAATTTACAAAAATTAGATTATAGGATGATTCGGGAATAAAAGAATCAAAGTTGTACGGAACAGAATATCTGTTTTCGTAATTGTCACGCTGCTCGCTTCTCATTGTCTCCGTCTGTTGACAATATCGAGATTTTGACATAAATCTGTACTCGTATTAGATAAACGACAAAAGCAATCCAGAGCCCAGACTTACTGAAGGTCAAGAGGGAAAATCGTGGTTTGCCTTTGCCTGATGGTACGATGACGATTACTTGTTAGATTTCACACTAAAAAGGAAGCCAATTGTTCGTACTCCTGGAGTCATCATTTTTCCTGTTCCTTGTCTTTAGAGTTATTGTTGTAGCTATTTGTAACAAATTAAGCAATAATTAGTTGGCCCCAAGTACGAATAGTTAATCGGGCATTTCCTAACTTTGCTTTTATGATCATAAGTTCTTCTTCTTCTTTTCGTGCGGGACGTTGGCCTTCTTGCTTGTCACTGTCATCGGCAGCATCCTTCAAACCTGGCACAGTGGTCTAGCTTTGAATGAATGCATGTAGTGACCCAGTTTAACATATGCTATTACGCCATTTCGTGGTCGGTCCTTGGAGAATAGGAAAAAAAGAAATAAAAGGCTGACAGATTCTACAGATTTGTGTCCTGCAATGCCTCCACGTGTAAATGCTTCAGTGGTTTCACCAGCGAATCATCAGCTCCACCAGGGCACCAACACCAATCATCGGTACACAAGAAGCAAATCGCAGCTTTCAGTGTTGGGAAGGAAGTCAATCATTTCACTGAAAATGGCATACGAGAAAGCTGCAAGTATGATGTAATGGCAACCGCTTTACTTGATGACTTAATAATGAATTATTTAATAGTAATATGGGATTATCCCTTGAAGCATATTCAATAAATGATTATCATTTTTGGCAAAGACGAAAAAAGTAAATTACTACTTTATCACATATAATTCCTTACTTTTGATCATCCTAAGAAGAAATTTAAGTAATCAGAATATGTAGATTTTCTTGATAATAACGAAATAATCAAAGTATATAGAATTTAAGTTGAAAAAATATTAATCCTTCAATTCTTAAATTCGTCGTCTATTTATCGGTTTCTCTTCAGTGGCAATTATTTATAAAATATTGAATACCAAACTGAAGCAGTCAATAAAAAACATCATAGAATCTTTAATTAGTGGACAACTAATAACTACCGTAAATTGAACATATACATGAAATAACGTCGGAATTTTGTTCTTGTACTATAAATAGAAAGAAATAGTTCAACAACCTAATAATACATAGCCTTTATGTTTTTTGATTTACTCTCTAATATTACTAAAGTTATTATATATCCCTTTGAAATCTGATTAAATTATCACTAAGTCCCTCTTTCATCAATTGTAGTTAGATTATCGTTTAATTTATTTTTACATTAAACTAAATTATAATGTAGACCACCAAACGTTATTTTTTAACTTGTAAAAAGGGCTTCTCGTTATGTTATACCGACATAGATTCTTCAAATCAATAAATAATGTTTGGTCGTCCAAGAAATATCTTAATTCATACAAGTGAAATTGTCATATATTTTCTTACATCGAATCTAAAACGCTTTCCAGGATAAATAAGACGATAACATAATTGGTTCAGTCTGAATCTGTGAGGGCTGAACATTATTGGTCGGATCCATAATTCTGTGTGACCTTAGCTACTGAATACCTGCAAAACAAATAAAGGCACGCCGGGGGGTTGATTCCCGAAAAGCCTCTCCGATGTTCAAGTTAGTCTTTTTGAGAGAGTTTTGGTTACAAATAGCAGAGGAAACTAGAGTTGTAATGTCGTACCTGTATCATGGCAGAACAGTACCTTATATATGACATAGATGCTAGGTTTAGGTCTTTACGTAAGTCGTTACGTTTGCATGGGAGATTAACTCCTACTGGTGGGCCATGGATGCGTAGGCCTGGGCCTAGGCCTAGCATAGCCGACCTAACCACTAACAACTAAACTTCAATCTGACTCTAGGTTTGATCTTGTCTTATTAGTTTCAACAATTTGGAATCTTTTTCCATCTTCCCAAAATTTGTAGTTTTGACAAATAAAGCTCCAATTAGATATTTCAAACCAAGTTTTCCACTTATTACTTCCTAAAATAAAACAAAAACCAAATTTACCAATTAAGTACCAAAGTCAACCCAAAATAATAAAAAGGTAAGTCTAATTTACATCTTATAAAATTGCTCTACATCACACTCATGCTCATCTTCAAGCATACATCAATTTAATATATCAATCATTCTTTCATCCTCTTTTATGTTATCTCAAAATATTACAAAAGTTAATATACATCAAAGGCTTAATATAAAATAGAGTTCAAGAAAGCAAACACTAATAGGATAAATTTATAAAATAAGCACATAATATCTCATCCATTCCAAAAAAATTAGACAAGACTTAACATCTCTTATAAATTTCACTATTTGTACTTAAAGTGCTTAGAGTTTATTAAACTTTCAAACGAAAACCTAGCATATTATTTTGATAAGGTTACTCACCAATCATATCTCTATCATTAACACATGTGAATTTAATGCTAAATCAATGAGTCTTGACAAAGGTTATAATGTAGTTTAGGTAAAGACATAACAAAAGAAAAAGAAATTTTACTTTGAACAAATCAAAGGAACCATACGAATTTATCTACACAAATTTTAACTTAAATTAATATAAAATTCACTTGATTTAAGTCGCATACTTATAACACTGTTTTGAATACTATTTCGTTATGGCCGGTAAAATTGGTACCCGTAATTTGGGTTTAATACCGGTTTTAAATACCAATCGATACCGGTCCGTTTCGGCTGTACCGGTCGATATTTAAAATATCGGTTGGTACCAAAAATTTTAAAAAATTTGGGGACTTTTTTGTAAAATTTTCAAAAAAAATAAAATCTCTTTCCGTCTCTCCTACCTTTTCTCGCACACCCC
>JANZLC010024192.1:0-10466 GCA_026413385.1 Erythroxylum gracilipes
TCATATTGATCCTTATTTATTAAATATCTCATATTTAATCATAAAATTTCTCAAATTTTATAATCAAGTCTAACTTGATTACATTAACTTTGCTCTCTTCAACTCATTCTATATGTGAGACCCATTAGGTTCCCAAATATGTTGGTAATGGTTATAAATTCTAATTCTAATTCATAATTAGAATTAGATAAATTAAAACTTCTTTTAATTTATCTTTAATTCTCTAATTAAATAATTTATAACCATAGATCAAGATTGGCGTCTAGCAACGCATCATGACCATCCAAATATTTAGGAATGTTAAAGTGATTTTGACTAACCTTTCTGTGCATGATTTTTTTTCGTATAATTCAATCCTTTCATCATACAATGTTCCAATTAGACATAGAGTATGGAATTAATGTCTACTTTATTTTGAGTCTAATCATATTAGTTCTCCGCTATCAGTTATCGATTCAATTAATGACTATAAACTATTTACAAAACGACGTTATGCCTTGGCCAAGGATTTCCTAAATCAATACTAATTGAGAACAACGAAACATTCTCCCTAATTACTTTGGGGTGATGAATCTTATCTTGATCACACAACTATCTCTATATAATTCATGCTATATCTAATGACTATCATTTGACCAGACCATGATTAAATAAGTCATAAATAGTATCAAAACATAGCAATATCTATACAAGATAACTTTGGTGACCTCAAATCAAAGGATCACTTGTCCAATCATCACAATGAGAATTCCATAGACATACAAGTAATGTTCCAAATAGATTTCTCATATCGGGTCTATTCAGTTAACTTGTTCTCTAACAAGCACCCACACGTTTGTTTAAGTATCTCTATACTTTATCCTATGCTATCGACCACTTTCTTCATAAGGAAAAATAAAATGTGTGCTAGTCTTTTGACATTCTATTAATGTCTAATCTTAATAAAACAACTACTAGTAACATTTATGAATAATACATAAATGCAATATGAATCTCATAATTATAATGTCATTATAAATTCATTTGCAATGCAAAATTATCTTATGGACTTTATCATATACATCTAAACCTGTACAAGATAAAGAATGCCTTTAAATAATTTATCACTAAACTATAACCAAAGCGATTGGCTGTAGGGCATAAACCAACAGTTTTGAGAGTTTAAACATGCTGGTCAAATTATAAGCAAAGGGAGTTTCGAACCTCAAAGCAGATATAAAGTCAAAAGTTAGGAGTTAAATGATATATATAAAAACATGAACAATGACCAAAGCCCAACCTAAAGTGCATTGAACTAAGAGTCTCCACACTTCATACAAGATTGAGATAAATGTCACAATCTCACGCAGTCACAAGATAATATAAAAGCAATCATTGTTTTTGGTAACCTAGTCACTTCTTACATGCCCATTTATCTCTCTAAGATATGACTTTTTCTTTTTTTTTTTCTAGTTTGTATTGACTTAATCGTCGAAAAAGATTCTAACATTTGGTTTTATAGATATTTCAGAAAAAAATTTCTAATGAAAAACATTATAATCCTAACGTTAGACCTTTAAATCCAGACTTCATTAACCATGTACTTATAAATTACAAATAAGTGATTTTATAAAATACATAAAATTTATAGTTTTATATTTTTAGGAAAAAATTCTATTAAACTTTCATTATAAAAGTATGATTTGCATCTCGACGTTTTACAAAAAATCTGAGTAAGTCCTTACTGTTATCTCTAGTATAACTTTACACCCTAACGTTACTAAAATAGTATTCATTGTACCTAACGTTACTAAAAAAATATTCAACACCCTCAAATTCAACACCCTCAAAGTAGTAACAGAGATGATAATAGAAGCTTTTTAGACCTTTCGTGAAATGGTAAGGTGAAAATCATACCTTTAGTCAATATTTGAAGAAATTATTTTAAGCATTACATCAGCACCTAATAAGTCTAAATTATCTTAGTTGTAACATAACATAGGTAAAAAATTTTACTCATGCACTAAAATTGTCAAAAATTTAACATTGTAAGGATTTAAGTTGCTACCAGTATTATTTTGAAAACATTAAGGTGTAACGTGATACTATAGATAGCGGTAAAGACTAACTTCAAATTTTTAGAAAATGTTAGAGGGACATCCATACCTTTGGCCAAAAATAATTCTCTTAAACTTCTATTAGAAAAAAAGTGGTAAAACATACGTGACATAAACATCGCACATAAATTAATAAAATATTTTTATATGGCAACACAATTTAACTTTTAAATTATTTGTTTGAGTCTATTTTAGATAATTTTGGTTCAATTGAAAAATTGAATTTATTCATCGTATTAATAATATTTGATTAGTCAACGTATTATATTTATATTTTATCTGTTTTATAATTATTTTTACAAAATTTAGAAAAATTTTAAAATTAAATACTGCAAATTTTCTGTAATTTTTCGAAATTATTTTTTAAAAATTATTTCATTCACATAACACCTTCGTCTCTTTTATCTATACATTGTAATCTGTTTTTATTCCTTAGTGAGTACGACAACCAGTTCCTTGACAACACTATTAGTTTTAGAAGTGGTAAAAGGGTAAAAATAATCATAAGGTTTGCACAAATTAAAATTTAATGTTTTTGAGTGTTTAAATTAAATTGTATTATTTTAAAATTTTAAATAAAACCTTGCGTTAATAAAAAAGGTGATGGAAATATAACTTCGGTTTTTGTCACATCATTAATGATGTGAAAGAAATATATAATATTTTAATATTATTATTAGTCCTATACTAAAGTTAAATATAATATAGTATAATATAATCTTAAATGTAATTAACCTAACTAAATTACATTGGCACATTGAGAGATGCTAGTAATGTCCTGCTGGAAGACCATGCACAAGTTTCCAAGTTGGTGGTGGAATATTTTTCCAATTTATTTACGTCAGGTGTAGGTGTTATGGAGGAGATTCTGGAGTGTGTTGATTCTAAGGTGTCAGAGGATCATAATGTTATGTTAATTACTAATATTACTGAGGAGGAGGTTTGCCAGGTGATCTTCTCTATGCATCTTGATAAAACACTGGTCCTGATGGATTTAATCCATGTTTTTTTTTCAGACTTATTAGCCAACAGTGAAAGCTGAGGTTCTTGTGGCATGCAGGTTGTTCTTCCAGAAGGGTATCCTACTGGAAGGTCTTAACTGTACTAACCTAGTACTTATTTCGAAAAAGAAAAATCCAGAGCGTGTGACTGAACTTTGGCCTATCTTACTCTGTAATGTGTTGTACAAAATCATTAGGAAGGTTATGGCGAACAGGCTCCGGAGTGTGTTGAACAAGGTGGTTTCGGATGTTCAGAGTGGCTTTGTGCTGAGAAAGATGGGTGTAGACAATATCGTCATCGTGCAGGAGGTCCTACACTATATGAAGAGGAAGTCACAAGGGGCGGTGGGAGTTATGGCATTGAAAACTGATATCAGTAAAGCCTATGACAAGGTGGAGTGGCCTTTTCTTTGGTGAATTATGCTCAAATTGGGTTTTGCGAAGTCCTGGGTGAGTCGAATCATGTTATGTGTGGAATCTATCAAGTACAACATTTTATTAAATAGGGAGGAGATCGAGAAGGTAAAGCCGCAGAGGGGTGTTCGTTAGGAAGACCCATTGTCACCGTACCTGTTTATTCTATGTGCCAAAGGATTGTCAGCTTTGTTGAGAAAGGAGGAGAGGGACGGTAATATAAAAGGATGTCGGGTGGCCCGTGGTGCCCCGAGGGTCTCGTACTTGTTATTTGCTAATGATAGTTTTTGTTCTTTGGGGTGACTGCCGTAGAGACTGAAACTGTCAAAGGCTGCTTGCAGAAATATGAGTTAACGTGGGGCAGATGATCAAGTTCGAGAAGTCATGTATCTCGTTCAATAAGAATACGAACCATAATTTACGTGGGCAGATTGCTAATCTGTTAGAGATGAAGGGGGTGGAGGACCCTGGAATGCATTTGGGTATCCTAACGGTGATAGGGAGGAATAAGGTGGAGGTGTTTAATTATGTGGTGGAAAAGGTGCAACGTAAATTGACCAGTTGGAAATCAAGGATGCTGTTGAGAGCGGGGAAAGAAGTTCTTTTACGCTCTGTTGCACAGAATATCCCTAATTATTTGATGTCAGTTTTCTTGCTTCCTTTGACAATCTATAATAAGAATGAAAAGCTGATGAGTAAGTTTCATTAGGGAAAGAGGGGAAGAGATCGAGGTATCCATTGGATGATGTGGGATTTGTTATGTGTTCATAAGAAGGGAGGCGGTTTAGGGTTTAAAAAGCTTAGGGTCTTTAACATCTCTTTGCTGGCAAAACAAGGCTGGCGTTTATTACTCTACCCGAATGCTTTGGAATCTCAGATCCTAAAGGCTAGGTATTTTCCAAATTCGTCCTTTTTTTAATTCTAGTTTGGGTTTGAATCCTTCGTTGGTGTGGCGGAGTATTAGAGAATGTATGCAAGTATTGAGAGAACATTGTAGGATTCGTATTGGTGACGGGAAAAACACTAGAATTTGGGGTGATCATTGATTGCTGATAACCCCTATGTTGAGACTACGAATACGTCAAGCAGAGACGATGCTATGGTGGAGGATTTAATAGTGATGGGTACGTTAAGGTGGGATGGGGAGGTGTTAGGTGAAGTGTTTAATCAAAGAGACCAGGTAGGATGGGTACTAAAGTTTCATGAAAAACAAGGAGAAAGTTTCTCTCTCTACAAAGTTTCTACAGAGCAACGGCTATTTTTCGCAGGTCCCTAGAACAATAGTGCTTCGTTTCTATGGAGACCCTCGACCCTGAGGGTTCCCAATCCAAAAGGAGCAGAACCAGGAAGAGGGAGGACGATGTGCAGACCCACCCCACGATCTCGTATAAAGCCGCAGTTACAGGTCCTTGTCCAGATCCAGCTGCGGTGGATGATTTCCTCTGGTCAAACGAAGCTCACATAGCCGCTGAGGAGGGGGATATCCAGACTTTCACCGGTGAGCAGGGAGATCGCATCTGCCTCTCCGCAAAGTTTAAAGAGAAACTAGACACGCCATGGACGAAGGCCGTCGTGGTCCAGCTCCTGGGCCGTCGGATTGGCTTTCAGGCTTTGAGCTCCCGCCTCCGCACACTCTGGCAACCGAGCAGACCCATTAAAGTCGTCGACCTCGAGTGTGATTTTTACCTGGTTCGTTTCTCCGACGACACCGATTATTTGCATGCTCTCACAAACGGACCCTGGATGATCTATGGCCAAGTTTTGGCGGTTCAACGCTGGTCTCCGACTTTTCGTCCGACGCAGGGCAAGATTACCAATGCTGTTACATGGATCAGGATCCCAGAGCTTCCTATCGCCCGGTACAATCTAGACATTCTCACTGCTATTGGTAACATCGTCGAACAAACCATGAAAGTCGATGAGGTCACTCCGCAGGCTTATCGGGGCCGCTATGCTCGCCTGGCCGTCGACTTAGATCTTACACAACTGTTAAAAACGGAGGTGGAGTTGGATGGCGAGATGCTTCACATTACATACGAGGGCTTACCTCAACTCTGCTATTCCTGTGGGAAGGTTGGGCACTCCACTGCCACATGCCCTCACCGGCCCCGCACTGCTCCTTCCTTTACTCAGCCAAATGATCAGGGCCACGACACTGAGTCGGCCCCTCTTGCCACGGATGGCGTCAGCATTGGCGTGCCATCGTCAACGACGATATCTCCGGCACGCGAACAGTACGGGCCTTGGGTATATGTCCAACGCCGTGGTCGAATGCCGCCCCAACGGATCTCCCCTGCTGCGGTCCCGTCGACGTCAAGTCCTCGGAAAGTTAGACACCACCCTACTCCTGCTCCTACGCCTGGCTCTCGGTTTGCAGCTCTGTCAGATGTAGGGATACTAGACAAGGAGGAAGTTTCTGCTGAGGGTGTAGCTCACTCAACTCCTGTGGACTCCACCCAACAGACCCCTGGGCCAGCCAGGCCCACTACGGCTGGGCCAGTGTTTACAGCCCAGGGGCCCCACCATCCAACGCGTAAAGGATCCAAGGGCCCTCGGGGGAGCCATAAACTGATCCTCAGGGGAGATAGCTCTGGGGTGAAGCCCTTCTTCCAGCCCCATCCTGACCCAGATGTTTCCTCCGTCCTCAATTTGCAACCAACAGAGTCGGACAACAACCTAGCTTTTCTCCTTCTGTCTCATACGGAAATGCTTTGTGATCCGCAGGTATTTCCAGCTGGGGGTGTAGAGGTGGCAGCAACTCTCCCGCAGATGGACGGGGTTGAGATGTCGCCATCCATTCCTACCGGAGGAGATCGGCCTTGGCCTCCATCCCCCGAACCGCCGGAGTTAGTAGGGCCGACTGATATTCAGACAGACTCTTCCCCGCGGGACGACCAGGAGGACCTGGAGAGCCAACCGATGAGCACGGAAACACATGACACTCCCCCGGGAGGTAACCCCTCTGTGTAGCTTTTCTTTATGTCTATTTTCATATGGAATTGTCAAGGCGCTGGGGGTTCTCAGTTTGGGACCATCCTGCGCGACTATATTCAACAATACAAACCAGGGGTCCTGGTTCTACTTGAAACCCGCATCAGCAAAACTCGGGCTTAGGCGGTTGTTCGTCGCCTCAGTTTTGACTTTTCCTTCCGGATGGAAGCTATCGGATTTGCGAGTGGGATTTGGATATTATGGCATCGACGTTTCCATGTATCCATAGGGCTCGCACACCGTCAATTTATACATACCACGATTCAGTATGCAGATACCTCCTTTGACTTTACAGCGGTGTACGCTAGCCCCCAATCTTCCACGCAAAACCTTCTCTGGCTTGTTCTCGCTTGGCTTGGGCAGTCTCACGATCGGCCCTGGCTTGTGGGTGGAGATTTTAATGCTAAATTGGAATCCGCTGATAAGAGAGGGGGTGCTCCTACCACGCGTATTGTGAACCCTCGATTCCAGGGTTGGGTTTCTACTAGTGGACTCCATGACTTAGGCTATGTTGGCTCCAGGTTCACGTGGCGCCGTGGGGGGGTGCACGCCCGTTTGGATCGGGCCTTTGGATCATCCCATTGGTTGCATGCTTTTCCCCATGCGGTCAATTCCCATCTGCCATTTCTTGGCTCTGACCATCGACCCATGCTGATTCAGCTCCATCCCCCCCATCCCAGTCCTTCGGGCCATTCGTTATTTCGGTTTCAGAATGCCTGGCTATCTCATCCAGCTTTTCCTGCGTTTGTTGCCGCCCACTGGCTTCCGGCAGCCGCTACGATGAGCCAATCTTTAGCTCGGTTCTCCCAGCAGCTCACCTGCTGGAATCGCACCGACTTCGAGAACATTTTCCACCAGAAAAAGCGTCTCCTCGCCCGTCTTCAAGGAATCCAGAAATCTATCAATTCTGATAACTTTGAATCCATGATTGCCTTGGAAGACCATTTGAGTGGGGAACTGTATCAAGTTTTGAGCGAAGAAGAAATATTTCGGCACCAGCAAGCTAGGTGTGCCTGGCTCACGCACGGGGACCGGAATACAAAGTATTACCACACAGTCACTTTGACTAAGCGCAGGACTCAGCGAATCTCGCGTCTTCATGGGCCTCAGGGCGTCATCATATCTGATCCTAGGCAGATGTGTCAGCATGCTTGTGACTATTTTGCCCGCCTTTTCACCCGGGAGGGAGATTCTCCGGTTCCGAGCCCCACTCCTGGGGACTTCCCTGCTCTCTCCGACCAAACCATCTGTGCTCTCGCCTCTCCCATCCACGCCATCGAAATCAAGCGTGCAGTGTTTGACATGAACCCGGATAAAGCCCCTGGAGTGGACGGTTTCAACGCTCTATTTTATCAGAAACACTGGGGGACTGTCGGGCCTACAGTCACGGCTTATATTCAGGCGATCTTCCGCCAGGAACACTTGGAACACGACCTTAACCATACTCTTCTGGTTCTTATCCCCAAAGTTCCTTCTCCTATTCGTATTGACCAATTTCGCCCTATTAGCCTGTGTAATGTGCTATACAAAATTCTTTCTAAAGTTATTGTCAACCGGCTCAAACCCCACCTCGACCTCCTTGTGCGAGAGACTCAGTGTAGTTTTATCCCGGGCCGACAAATCACTGATAACATCCTTATTGCCCAAGAAGTGATTCACTCTATGTGCCGGAAAAAAGGTCGGACCGGTTTTTTGGCAATTAAAGTGGACCTCGAAAAAGCTTATGACCGTTTAAGTTGGGAGTTCCTTCAAAACACGCTGGAAGCTATCGGTCTCCCAGCTTCCCTCATCGGTATTATTATGCAGTGTGTCACGACGGTGACTACGCGGGTGCTTTGGCAAGGTTTAGTGTCGGATCCCATTCGCCCTTCTCGGGGTCTTCGTCAGGGAGACCCTATATCTCCCTATCTATTTGTTCTTTGCATGGAGCGTCTGGGTCATCTGATCGACCGAAAAGTTGGTCAGGGCGTTTGGACACCCATCAATTTGAGCCCTACGGGCCCCCCCTATCTCACCTGTTCTTTGCCGACGACCTGGTTCTGCTCGCGGAAGCAACGGATTCCCAGGCGTAGGTGATTGCTCAGACGTTAGACGAATTTTGTCGCATCTCTGGACAGAAAGTTAACACTTTAAAAACCAAGATTTTTTTCTCTCCGAATGTTCCGTCATCTACGGTTCACAGTATCAGCCAAGCCCTTCACATCCAGCCTACCCACAACCTAGGACGTTACTTAGGTGTCCCCCTACTGCACGAACGCACCGAGCGGGCAACCTACCAGTATATCCTGGATTCTGCTCAAAAAAGGCTTACCGGCTGGAGCGGTCGACATTTGTCTTTAGCCGGCCGAGTCACATTGATCCAAGCTGTGCTATCAGCCCTTCCAGGGTACACCATGCAGACTGTCCGCCTCCCACGGCACCTGTGTGACGAGTTAGAAAAAATCATGCGGAACTTCCTTTGGGGTTCCACAGGTACGCAGCGAAAAGTGTCCCTGGTTAACTGGGCGACCGTGTGCCAGCCCAAAGGCACAGGTGGGCTCGGCATCAAGCGTCTTCGGGCTACCAATGATGCTTTCTTAACCAAATTGGGGTGGGCCCTTCTAACTCGGCCGACGGCTTTATGGGTCCGGGTTCTTCGCCCTAAATATCGCCTGACTCCTTCCCCAGTCCCTATCAAGGTTGACCGTGTTGGGGCCTCGAGCTCCTGGAAGGGCATTGCTGCCACTTGGAAGTATGTTCGCCAAGGCCTCAAGTGGACTATGGGCAATGGCCAAACTATATACTTCTGGCATGATTCCTGGCTTCACGGGTGGGGGCCTCTTCTCGACATGGCCACCTCTCCAGTCCCGGAGAGCACACTTAACGCTACAGTGGCGGATATGCGGACTGCCGATGGCAGCTGGCAGTGGCCCTTGTTCCAGCACTACTTGCCAGCTTCTGTTTGTATGGATCTTGCGCATTTGCAGCCCAGTGGGTCTTCCCCACCAGAAGATCATTTTCTCTGGGGTCCCAGTCCGCATGGTAATTTTACGGTGGCCTCCGCTTATGCCTTAATCGATGGGACCACTTTGCCCGGAACCCCTGACCCGTGGAAGGTTATTTGGTCTTGGCCAGGCCCCCAACGTATCCGGACCTTCCTTTGGCTCGCGCTGCAGTAGAAGCTCCTCACGAACCAACAACGGGTTGCTCAGCACATTGCGACTGAAAGCAGTTGTCATTTTTGCGGAGCCGAGGAATCCACCTTACATGTCCTCCGGGACTGCCCAAGAGTGCACGATTTTTGGGAGAATTTTCTGTTGCATAGGGACACTAGCGATTTTTTCCACCAGCCCGCTGAGGTTTGGGTGATGGCCAACCTTCTCTCTCGGCGCCGGGTGACGAATACAGAATGGTCCATTCTTTTTGGTGTCGCTTGTTGGATGCTTTGGACGTGGCGGAATCGTAGTATTTTTGAAGAACATTTTGCCTGGCCGGCGGATGCCCCCCGTGCGGTTTTGTATTATGTGGAGTGGCTCATTTGTGCGCGGGACGTTGAACGACGTGTGTTTCATAATCGGGGCCTTCTGGTGGGCAGTCCGGTGGGCTGGTCTAAGCCTCCGGACGACTGGGTGAAACTCAACACGGATGAGGCTTTTCATCCCAGGCTGGGTATTGGTACTACTGGTGGTCTCATTCGCAACAGTCAAGGCCAATGGTGTGGCGGCTTTTACCATCGTTTCAGCTGCTGTTCGGCTCTCACTGCTGAGCTGCAGGGCGCTCTTTCCGGTCTCACCCTTGCTTGGACTATGGGGTTCCGCCGAGTCCTGCTCGAAGTGGATGCCCAAGAGGTTTGTTCTCTACTCTTATCTCCTTTCCCGGTGACTGATCACAATACTTTGATGTTGACAGGTATCCGAAACTTTCTCCACCGTGATTGGGAAGTCCGCATTGAGCACATTCATCGCGAAGGCAACCGGTGTGCGGA